>JAHDVE020004221.1:0-85684 GCA_022606495.2 Halesus radiatus
TTTTTCGCTACATAAATTTCTGAAATACAAAAAATTACCTTTTCCTTGCAAGGTGTTAAATAATAAATAAAATCGTATTAAAATATACTGTAGAATCATCTCCTTTCGGAAAGTACCACTAATTTCTGGATACCGTTTGGTGAAAGTAAAAAATATTAAAACTTACAATAATCTTCCTACGAGCCCACTTAATGCTATCATTTAAAACTTTTTAAACGATCGCATCGCCATCATTTGTTGTCAACCACAAAATGTCAGACTGTACGTAATCACCAATTTTACTAAAATTTAAAACCATTTCGAAACCCATTAAAATTAATCAATTTAAATCGGTTAAAATATTCCAAAGACACCATTTTGAACTTAAATGGAACGGCAAAATTCGATTTTCAAACGTGTTTATTAAAGCCAAATGCCGTCAGATGAATTTCGCAAAGCGCCCGGGGCGGGAATAATGTTTGTATATTCCCCCTTGGGGCATAATATACGTACGTAGTTAGGTACCTTCGTGCAACCAGGACTATTCCGATATGTATGTATTTATAAATAATTAATTCGCGTGGCAACACCGAAATATGTTTGTCAGAGGGCGAATGTTTTGGAGATGGTGTTGCCAGTACGCTGATCATTGGCAATTAGCATACCTGCACCATATTCTTTATGGCCATAACGAGTAGGTACTTGATTGACTTTATTGTTATTGTAGGAGTTGATATTTCTGTTATAATTCTATTAGTGAAGGGTGTTTCATATTAACCTTATTTGATTGAACTAAATTTAATTCATGATCTCCGCATTGCTGTTATATGAGAAGTGCAAGCACTGTACAGATAAAACCCCTAGGAGAGGGATCTTTACCAATTTGAAAAACAACTAAAGTCTAAGACGGGTCAAAAAAATTGATTTTCATCTCATGAACGAAACGCATCTCTTTCTAGTAAAACACTTCGTAGTCCAAAGGGTATTTTGCACTGTTTTTTTTGTTGTTGTTTTTATTTTCGAAAAAAATTGAGGAAAATTTACAATTATGATGGCATTTTATGTTGATGAATTGATTTCTCTATAACGATTTAAAATGGGCCATTGTTGATATCTCGCTAAAACGACTTGTTCATTTTTGTTCGTGATTATGGCATAGTTGACGCCACGCCGGCCAACATCAGTGACAGCCGTCTTACCAGCCAGTAGCGTTTTCTCGTCATAATGACGTTGTATCCAGTTTGAACCGTTTAAAAATGTGCGGTTTTAGAACGTTTTTAAAATCAGTTATTTAGAATGAAATTTTAAATATACACATTTTTAGTACGATGATCGAAATCAGAGAAATAAACTTTGAATCTTCCACACATTATTAAAAGTATTCTTTATGAAATTATCCTTCTCCGGTAGAATAATAAAATTATTAGGGTATATGAAATTAGATTTTTCCGGTGTAACGAACGTGCGACTGATATCCTGTATGAGAGAGACAACATAAAAGAGGGAAAGCATTGTAAGACCGTGCAACGTTGTCCAGTTTCTCTTCATCATTACCTGTTAATTACAGTTTCTTGACTATATTTCCGCCATCCAGAATATCACAGTAAAATTTTTATGTAAAAGATCATCATGCAAAAGGACATTTCAGGCAAACCATTTTAAGGAGATTGTTACTTATGTAGTGGTGCACACCGATTACGGTGCAAATTGGTACGCAACAGTTTGTAACACCTGCTCGCAGTCCTCACTTACCCCGAGGAATATCAGTACACCACTACACAAGCAAGAATCTCTTTAAAATGATTTTCTTGTACATTCGGGAAATGTGATTGTTAATTAATAGCTCTGATAAATTTTCTAATTTTTACAAACTTTTTTACGGGGTACATCGCAAATAGAGAGCACAAAAGCAAATGAAATTTTAGCATTTAATTAAAGTGCGATATAAGTATTGTACTACTATAAGCACAAAAAAAACTTATGCCTTCACAACACAAACACAGTCTGATGTCTGCCTCACCCTCCATTTGGGGGACATTGTGGTGTGGATCAAAGAAAGGGGAATGGGGGATTTGTTAATCCCGTTCTTGAAAAGCCCGGATTTGATGATGGGGGGAAAACAAAATGCGGACGTCATATCAAATCTGTACGGTAGAAAACATCACATCTTTAAAGCCGATTTATCAGTTGATGAACATAAATACTTACTTACTTACTTACTCCTTTGTTATAAAAAATAAATATACACACATATATATACAAAAATTATTGACAATAACATCAATAACTCTCAACGAAAATATGACGCAAAAGAAGACACATATAATAAAAAGATACGATCTCAACTGAGACTCGAACTCAGAATCTCTGGTCTAACTGGGACCTACCAATTGGCGGCCACCTCTGGTCGTGAGCCCCAAAATATCTTAAAAAAGCCCTTGACTCTTCCGACTCCGCAGAAACGGGCGGTCCTTTTGATAGATTCGCATATCTTAACAAACGGGCTGCAATCTTTAGAGCACAGACGTCAGGGGGAAATGCTGTCCTTATTCTACTGGTATTTTAATGGAAGATGCTCTGGGGATTAGAAGTTCCGAGTTCGAGTCTCAGTCGCACCCATATTTATTTATCATCTGTCGCTTCTGTTTCATATTTTCATTGAGAATTATTGATGCTGTTTTCAATAATTAATATTACAATAAAGTGTAAAACTCCAATAAGTTAATTCTAATTTTAATAAGTGTATATACAAGCTTGTTCTAATATTTAGCTAACTAACTAACTAACCATGCGCCATTTCCCCGTCGAGGGGAGAGACAGAGAAGATAGACCGCCAAACAACTCTATCTTTGCACACACTTCAATCACATTCATACATCTTCTCATACATACTCCTCTATTATTCTGACTCTTGACATGACTCAAGTATTTGATTCACTTTAGTAGCGGCGCTGAACAGAATATCAATAGAAGTGAATTTGATCTATACTGATTTGAAAGAAAACTATTGTCAATTTATATTCGACCTTTGAACTCCTAGACCCCTGGCAGGCCATTGAAATGAATTATTTGTTCAATAAAGCAAATATTTCTTTTTAATATTTGATCAATTCAATCCAACCTCGGCCGCTGAATCCCTAGTACCGACCCCCACCATTTCCGCCCAAATTCCATCTTATACCCTCAATTACCTTAGTGAGCAGGCTTAAATATAAGAGTGCTATCAGCGCCGCTAGCACATAAAACACAGTTTACAATTGTTTGAAATAAATTAAATAAAAGCCCTAAAGTAGCAATAGGCAGCCCGCTCACTGGGTAGAGAATATTGGCTCCACATTTATACACCTATAACCACAGTTGACTAAGGAAGAGGGAGAAGTGTTCCCTGGCAATGAACACAAAAAATTTAAAATACAATATATATTTGATCAATTCCACCCCAAGTAAGAAAAATATTAAATTTTTTGGACACACAGACACGCCCGCAACACAGTTCTATCGATTTATCACTTCAGTAAGTAACGGTTTGTATTCATCATGGCCCGGTATTTATACATTGAATCAAAAATCTGAAGTGTTCTCTCAAATACTATTATCCTCTTCTCATTTCTGTTCACGTGGAAATCTGAAGCCGCCAGAAATCTCCAACACAGCTCTGGCTACATTAAATTCTATCTTGGGGTACGGAGCTTTGTATCAATTGTTAAAAAAAATGCCACTTGCATGTTTTATGTACTGCAATTGTTCAATATATGAAAGTACCTTAACTGCAAATGTATTATAAGTTTTTGAATGACAAGCACATGTTAGTAAAACTACTTAAAAGAATTTAAAAATTTAAAGAAAAAAATTGTACTGAAACTCAGCTTAAAAACATAGGGTAAGTATATTTGAAACTATCTGTATTAACAAATAAAAAACATAGATTAAGTATATTTGAAACTACTTGTATTAACAAGTTAAAAACATAGGGTTAGTATATTTGAAACTTGTATTAACAAGTTAAAAACATAGATTAAGTATATTTGAAACTAAATACAAGTAGTTTTAAATATAAGTCTAAAGCCGTTCCGTTAGCAATAAAACAAATTTTTCAGTCACAAATGTGTAATATTAGAAAAAACAATGGGACTATCTACTGGCATAATTCCTATACGAGTATATACCATAGATTTAGTTATAATTGTACCAGTCTGAAGATGCCCGTGATAGGGTGAAATCGGTACCGTCTAAAATAAATAACTGGTAGATAGTTAGAAAGGCTTTTTAATCCAAAAAAAAATTAAGTAACGACTAGTGACCTAATAAAACAGGTTAACTAAAAATAAATAAGAACTAATGTCTTCTATCAAAGCAAGCCCTTGGAAATAACGGTGTAGTAAAATTTTGCCCAATCTTGAAAAGGGTGAGATATCGGTGGGGTTTAGTGACTATATTTTTTTCTTGGGGTCTTAGAATGCAACTGAGCGAAATTTCGAACGGATGGCTGCCAACATAATGAAGCATACTCGTACATCTATAGAAGGGTGAGTTTGCCTGGGGAAGCAGGAGGAAGCCATTAGGTTTTTTTGAGTAAATTGATATTATGAGTACAAGTCCAGAAGTAGGTTTTGTGTAGTTTTTAAAATGAAGTTATGAACTGTGCATTGAGTATTTGAAAATGATTATTTTACGATGGTATGGCCATCTGAATAAATGAACATATAAGTTCGTTACCAAATTCATCGAACATTTTTATTTTGATCAGAATTTGTCGCCTTTTAAAATGTGTCTATGTGGATCATTTTCTTAAGGTGGGCACAGCTTTTCCGCCTCTGTGGACTGCACGCCTCTGATAATACGGTTATTTTGCATTTTAGATTTTATATTACTCTTCCATTAGAAACATTTGCTTGTGGACGGAAGAGGAAAGTACGTTTATGCAGTAATTTGTTAATAGTTAAATAACGTGTATTTTATGTTAAGTATATGATATATGCAGTAGTAAGTGGTACATTACATTATATATAAGTAGTAAATAGTAAAAATGTATTAGAAAAAATATTTAATCTGTTATGGACAAAAAATAAATATAAGATATTTGATTAACCAATACAAAACGTTTAAAACAGTTTTTTGTTTTTTTTTTTTTTAAGAAGTCTCTAAAATATTGCTTCACAGAGTACAATATTTTGCGCGCTCACAGATGGCGCCAATTAAAATATTTTAGATAAAACACCTTTAGTACCAAATGCTTTTAAATTTTCAGATGAATTGTTTGTTAACGTGTGTACATATGGAATATGAAGTGGAATAAATTAATATTGTAATTTTTAAGCTCAAGTCCTTCAAGACACTTATAAAAATACTGTACATGTTAGTTTAAGAAAAATATATTATACTTTTATAAGTTCCTTGAAAACCTTGAGCTTTAAATCCACAGTAGCAATTTATTCCACTTCATAATCCGTGTGCATACCCGCCAGCAAATAAGTAATTTAAATATTTAAAAGCATTACAGGTTAAAGGGGTTTTTTCAAAAATAATTAAATTATCGCCATCTGTGATAAAAAGTGTTTTCTGGGCGTCTCCGTGTGCCAAAAATTAGCTCATTTGTTCTTTACTTCCAATGAAATATATCAAACATTATCGTTTTTTTTGTGATCTCTGTTACCTAGGAGTCGACAGGTCTTATGTAAATTGATGTATGATGATTATGGGATTATTTGTTTAGTAACAAAAATATTACTGTCTTGCAAGAGAAGTGAAATTTATGTAGGTATATATTGATAATTAATTGAATGTTACTGTATAGCCTATTTGAAATTTACAGTCAACAGAATTCAGAAAGACAGGAAGTAAGTGTGCGGAACCGAGCTGAGCAGAATAGATGATTTGTTTTCTGTCAGTTCTCAGATTTGTTATTTGTCAGTTCTCAAATTTGTTACCTGTCAAGAAATATTATAATTATATTTGTTATTAATATGGCCACGTGCAATCCATCGCAGTTGAAGTGAACTATAAGAAACTGCGCTATGTAAATTAACTGATATGATTAGAATTATAAATACTTTTTTTTTTATCGGAGAGAGTTTGTAAATTTATTTATTATCTATTCAAATAGCACGATAGCAAACATAATAATAAATAATGTACTTAATAATGTAGCAAAAAAACGTATTATTTGCTACGAATTTCTAAGGAAAAAATCCAATGGGACGAACCCCAGTGGATTTATGGTATACCTGGTAAGCTCGTTTCACATCCATGCATGGTTCCCAATTTGATTTTCTAAATTTATGCAAATCAGGCACATGCTTTCAGATGTCAAGCCTTTCATAACATTTTCTTGTGAGATTTAACCATAAAGTATTCACAAAATTTTTGAAAAAAAAGATATTCCGCTTACATAAAGAAAACCGAAGTACAAATTACTTTAACTTTTGTGAACATTGATTACAAATCCATTAAAAATTTCAAAGACTATTATTTATTTTACCATAACGTTACTTCTAAATTATTATTTTCGTACGGATTATTAAACTAAACAACGAACTTCACAGCTCTATGGCATATTATATTCTCATGAAAATGAACCATTTTAATCGATTTTTTGTATGGCAACGGATATCAAATACGTAACCCCTCAATTCTATTGTACGGACCATATCGCTACAGAGCACTTGGTCAAAGCTACCAGAAATTGTTATTTTATTTATTATTCCATAGAACAAGGGTTTTAACGGTACAAATGCCTACCCCAACCTTGTCTATGATATTTGACACTTCAAATGATACGACAACATCCCTACGGACTAGAGCAATGCTCCGGTAGCTTCTGGACAAGACCGCGAGTCCCTATTTAACGGAAACGTATGCAACGGCGGCCATTGGAATCCAGACAAGGGCTTTACGAGTTAGTATGTAGATTTTCTCATTTTACTGGCTCTCTTGAGCTTCATTTATTTGTTACTTTAATGGTAACGCGGCTTCTTATTTAAGACCTTTATTGGGACGATGTCTTCGTGTTTGTAGATTTTCTGTGTTAATTACCTTGCATCAGCGAAATCTGAATGACAAACTAGCTGTTAGCAAATTCATCTTAGAGATTTGCCCACACCCTGAGATATTTAGAAGAATTATATATTAATTAAAATACGCCATTCCACTAATTCTCTTTATTGGTGAATTTATGTATTTAAATAAACGTTCATTTTCACAGAAATCTTTCATTTATATTTTTAAGATGATAAAGGAGCACTGGTAAAGTACCAGGATAGAGGGTGATATACTATGCCTATCACGCTAGGAAATTCCATTTTGAGAGCAGGCTCAGTTTACAACATGATAATAAAATTAAAAACACAAATTTCATAAAAATCCTACCATTAACAGAGGTAACAGAGGTAATAAAAAACTAAACGTAATATTATTGGTTACTTACACTACTTATAAAGAGGCTTTTTATCGTTGGTATTTGATCTATCTTTTGATCCAAGTCTTCATGTTTAGTTTATATTTAAGTAAATCGGATATTATAAACATTGTATTTAATTTTATTTTCTATTAGTTAAAATTCGTCCATCATCTACGAAATAGTTACAGATCGTATTAATTTTGTATTGGCCCTCAGCAAGTATTTAGTTAACAAATTTTGTAAAATAAATAATTAACTAATGCCGTATATTGCCGAATAATATTATACAGAGATATGGCGCAGTGGAAAATAACTGCATTTGACATGTTTAAGGATATTTTCGAATATTATGTGATTTTGTAGAAAACGTAATTTTGATTAGAAAAAAAAACTTTTCTTTTATTATGCAAAGGCTCCTCTTATTAGATAACATTCATTTGAATTTAAAGGGACTCCATTTACGTTTTCAAATTCTTGATGGTACATATAGAAGTTTGGTTGCCCTAGGGCAATTCGAAAGTAAGAACATATCAGACCGTGTTATTAACGATAATTAGGTGAAAAATCCTATCAATTTTTTTTTCTTATGCTCGTATAAAGGCTTCCAGTAGGTGCATTAGAATTAAACAAAATTGTGTTTATTATTACATGAAAACAAACCAATCAGACGAATAAACCGATTTTTCAAACGAAAAATCCACAACGGTTTCAGAAAATGGAAGTACTGAGGTTTTCTTGGGTAAGCACCAAAAAAGGGGAACCATTGCCGGAGCTGGTGGGACTGACGCATCCCTAACGTTTTGTAAGCGAAAACTTGGACTTGGATATCATTTATGTATATATTTCCTAAAACAATTATTTTACCGACTCTAACGTTATTGCGAAAATGTATTGATCTAATGATAATTTACTTTGATTTTTTTTGTTGTGGTGAAATCAAAAACTACACTGTCATATTACTGAGGACTAATTTTAGACGTCTCAACTGAAGGGTATATTATTTTTGCTGGATGTAGCGAGAGAATTTATTATGGGTTTTCATGTCCGGCTAGGCCGGCATAGAATTTTTCCGATTGTGTAACAATTAGTTCCTTTATCATGGGAGTGTTTGTGATCCCGTAAACCCTGATACATTTTGGCCCATTCAACGCAAGTCCAATAGTTTTGTTTTGCAGGGTTTGTAATTTGTTTATACGTGAGTGTGGTGCATGCCCCCAAATGGGTGCAGCATATGTAAAGCCCGGCCTTACGGTCGTCTTGTAGATGAGTGTTTTGTTGTTTAATGATAATCGACTACTTCCTCCACACCGAAAACATATTTTAGATTTAGCCAAAACATTTTACTCAAAATTAGAATCGAACTCGAATCCCTCCATATCCGACTCGGCCGATGAACCCCCAGCACCGACCCCCTGCATCTCCGCCCAAATTCCATGTTAAACCCTCCATTACCTTAGTGAGAGGTTTTTAATATAAGATTGTCATCAGCAAGTGCCGCTAGCACATAAAACACAGTTTACAATTCTTTGAAATATAGATAAATAAAAGCCCCACATCAGCAATAGGCAGCCCGCTCGCTGGGTAGAGAAGACTATCTCCACATTTATGCACCTCTAACCACAGTTGACACAGGAAGAGGGAGAAATGTTCCCTGGCATTGTACACAAACAATTTTACAATACAATATATACTCGTATATGATAATATATATAATCCACTATTTCTACCTAATATGTGAGTGCAGCCATTGGCTTATTGGCAGATTTTATTTTTTCGTTGTCAATTGGTAAAGAGGTAGAGAAGGTTTTAAAGTAACGGGCTATTCAGACATAGAACGCGACTGTAATCTCGAAGAATTGACTGACATAACAAATCATCGTTTTACGCGTTCGATATCGTAAGCATTTACAAACCATGTTCGACAAACATGTTTTTAAATGTGGATACCACATAAGAGTCCTAACTGCCTAGAATTAGTTAAGCAATGAAATTTCCAATTGGGATATTTTTTTTAGGCTTAACGGAGTGGAGAAAGGAAAAATAAGGGTGTCAGTCTGAAGCCATTCCAAGCAACGCTTCGATTCTTAGTGGTGGCATTGTAAATTCGATATTGTTTTTGTATTTCCGGTCAGAGAAAAAACATTATCTAAATTAAAACCCAAATCTCTCCAACCCCGGTGAACTCCTTGGCTGAACAGCTTCGTCGTAACTTTTTTTGTAAATGTCGTGATATCGATAACAAAAAGCTGAATCTATGACAACACGGCTCCGCATATCGCATCGGATAACGGATGGTTGGCTTACAGATGGCGAAAACTGTATTATATTGAATTGAAATAACTTCCGGCTTCGGCATTTTATCTACGGCAAAAGTCAGCTTCAAAATTTCTACAGTTCAGAAACAAGTTCAATCGATACATCCTCCTTAAGACAACGTTTCTTTTTCTGTTTTATTTTTCGATGTGGTATTACCACCTAGTGATGTGGTATGATTTAAATAAATGGTATTCTTTTGATTTTTAATGGAAGAAATATAACAGTATTTTTTTTATTCCATGAGCATCAGTTCATGCCATCTATAAAACATGGCAATAAAATCAGATCGCATCATGTTTCTAATACTGCAAAAAAGTACATTTTTTTTTATTTGGTATAAAGTTGCTCTCCCTTCTCTAATTTATAAAAGTATGATGGATAAATCAACCTCCTTCTTTTAAACGAATTTTTGTGATAAAAATGTAATATGTTTTCATACAATCGAATATTGATTCCTTAGACTGTTTATGATACATACCTATAGTCATATTTATGTGCAATACATTTTTTTAATGAATTTAAAAATATACTTAGTTTTCACCACTTTATAAATATACATTGATATCTACATGTTTCGAGAGCGATGCTTTCATCGTCAGGAATATATGAAAACTAAAAAATAATTTCAAGAATAGACAAATAACAAACATAAACAAAAATTGATAAGTGATTTATTTATATTAGAAATTAAAAAAGAAATTAATTTGTAACTAATATTAATTTGAAAATAAATTCAAGAGATACCTATTTTTTTTTAATGTTTGATTATTTATTAAATTTAATTCACTATTAACGCTTTTTATCGAAATAAATTTCAAATTTATTTCGATTTAACTGTAAATCGGTTGTATTTATACGTAATTTTTTAAAATTTATTTTGTTCATTTCCTATGGTTATATACAATAATTGTAGAATAAATTAAATATATAACACGGGATACCTACATACGATGAATTAAAAATAAAGGTAAATAATTTGTAAATTAATTAAAAATTACTTTGTAATCACCACTTTATTAATATATACATATCAACATGTTCCGAGAGCGAAGCTTTCCTCATCACTATTATGTATGTTCTGATGAGGAAAGCTTCTCTTTCGAAACATGTTGATATGTATATATTAATAAAGTGGAGATTATATATTAATATCTAATATATTAACATATTAATATATTAATAATAACTGTTATTATTTAATCAAGATAAAAAAAAAGTTTTAGGTAAACCACTATCTAATATAAAAATGTCAACATGTTTCGGAAGCAAAGTTCTCATTAGTATTGTTTTCATTATTATCATTATCAGCATCATAATCATAATAATGATTTAGTTTAAAAAAAGGTCTGTTTAAGAAACAATAATGCTAGGTTAATTATTGTAGTATTACGCGTGATAGCTGCTTCGCCTTCCGACGGCATTATCGTTGTTAAGCCACTTACAGACGATCTATTTATATTATTTCTAAAGGTGTAGGCACTATTTTGAAATAATATACTATGCACTAATGTAATATGCAAACTATGTAATAATGTATTACATAGAATATTATAGTACCTAAATCTATAGAAATAATATAAACGGGTGGTCCGTAAGTCGCTTCACTTATTTGGCGTAAATAAGATTCTTCTGTTTTTTTTGTTTATTGGGTAGATTAATTTGTTACATATTTTACAGATTTGTGCAATATATATTCTTTGAAAGGGCAATGTAAAATGTTTCAACTAAGGAAAGGAAAGTGTAAAGAAATATGAAAAACAATTTCTAAAATTTATTGTAAAAATGAAGTACGGTATTGTCGTAAAACTACAGCTTCGAAGCTTTGCGATTAATGGACTTGAACCCAGGACCTCTGCCTATCCGGGGCAACCGCTTAACCAACTTATCTAATGAGACCTGTTCAATTTGTGTCATCTTCATCGATATCATATCTCAATTTCAAAATTTTTCAATATTATTCTCCATTTTAATCCCATATTATTGGCAACTATCTTTATAATGATTACGAAGTTCTTAACGAACACAATTGCAAACTAGACAGTGTCTCGGATTAATATCCGATTTTTTATTTATATGAAATATCTATTGACTTTTTATAAAAGCCTAAACAATATGTTCAATTTGTTTAATTATTAATTATTTTTAAATCTCAATAACAATAATTAATAATTAAAAAATTGCTTAAAATTTTCGATTGAATATTATATATCGAATTATGATATCGCGAAATAAAAAGAAGAATTGCAATTCAGTTATACCTCGGAGATATATCGTAGGCTACCCGCGGTAGGAACGATAGTTGCAATTCTTCTTTTTATTTCGCGATATCATAATTCCTGCTGCTAAACGGAATGCCTGCAGGACGTGTCGAGAGTTTAACAAGAAATGGGACGGAGGTACGCCCTGCCTGGTCCTTTTTTGTTTCCAATAACTAGTTTCTGCCGCTCGAGGGCAAACGGCACACGGCATTATTAACGTCAGCCTTGGGGGACATTCCCTGACAAGGGATCAAGAGAAGTTCAACACTGCACACACATGTGTATTGAATATTACATAAGAAATACAATGAAAGGGTTGCTAATTCTCATACAAATGCAACATGAAACTTACATATTATACGAGTACCAGTACATTCATTCATTGAGAAATATATTTACGAGTATTTCTTTTTACTGTAATTTCATAATTTATTCATTTTTTTACGATATAAAATTAATTAAATTTAATCATTGAAGAAAATAATATTAACATAACCTAAATGAAACATGAAACCGGAAAAAACAACAGAAAATAAAAAGATTACAGTCGCATCTGGGACCCAGGACCTCTGCTTATCCGGGGCAACCGCTTTACCAACTAAGCTAATGAGACCAGCTCAATTTATGTCATCATATCACAAATTCAAGATTTGTCAATATTATTCTCCATTTTTAATCCTATATTATTGGCAGCTATCTTTATGGTGATTACAAAGTTCTTCACGAATACAATTGCAAACTAGACAGTGTCTCGGATGAATATCCGATTTTTTATTTATATGAAATAACTGAAATCTTTTTATTTTCTGTTGTTTTTCCCGGTTTCGTGTTTCATTTAGGTTATATCAATATTATTTTCTTCACTGATTAAATATTACAATGAATTTTTCAAATCTCAATAAAAATAATTAATAATTTAAAATTTAATTAAATTTAATACTAATATTACTAAGTTCTGAAAAATTTATATTGTCTTATTTTTACTGCACTGTTCATGTTCACTAATAATAATATCGGAAATAGCCAAAACTCTGAAAGTTTAATTTCGAATCCTTTAAATAATCGACCGCTTGGAATAACAAGGTTCCATCGGATATGTAAATGTTATGCGATAATCAGTCTTAAAGTTATTTTCTATGGAGCACATTATCGCATGATATTGCTGTGTCAGATGGAACCTTGTTTTTCCAAGGGGTCTTAATGATGATATCTGTGAATTAAATTGGGACCACACCGAATGTAATGCCGCTTACATCGGGCAGACTAAAGAGGCTTTTTTAACTCGAATCAAAGAGCTTGTATTACGCTTTGCTGTGATAATTGTTTATTTTAAATTAATTTAAAATTTGCAGGCCATCTCATACTCCAAGCGCTTTTTTTAATTCATTTTCATAACCGGGGTGATAACGAATGGCAAATGAAAATAGTATTCACGTCATTATAAAACAATTAAGACAAGCCCGTGAATCTTTGACTCAGTACCTTTTGATTCTAGCCCCGAGATAGCTAATAAAAATACAGCGTATACAGTGCTCTGTCTCTTTTACACTGCCTGCATTGTATATTGCCATTCCGTTTGATCGAATTGAAATGACAGTAAAATAATTTTTTGTATTAAAAATTTAAGGCCCGAATGGACAAACTTTAGATTACGAAACACGACCACATCGCATTTCTTGTGTTCTTCTTTATTCTATGATTAGAAGCAAAGAACAAATAATACATAGAAATGCCCTAACCCGCAAGGGGAAGAAACCAAAATAATTGGGGTGGGGAGCGAACTAGGCTTGCCGCCAATGTATGTAATAACAGTAAATAACTAAAAAGGTTCGGCTTGTTTACTAATGTTTTATAATTTGCTCACCGCACTCAAAATCACGCGAAACAAATGTGGACGGCAGTGAACTAGGCTGGTGCCAAAATGGGTGTTACGTGACTTTTGCCTCCAGCAGTGAAAATGGTACATTAAGGAAAGTCTAATTTTATTTCTTAAATTGAACGTAAATCAAATTTAATAATGTTATTATTAAGTTCCTGCAAGTATTTTTAGTTTTTATTATTGTGACAGCTGTTTCGGCGTTTAAGACCATTTCCAATCTGTGGTTAATCCACATTGTGACGTCTTATTTATATGATTTAATTTACTCCCACTCCTTTTCAATTTGGACGGGTAATGATTTATTATCGGTAAAACCGATTTAGTTGGAAAACAATTAACATTCTGAATTCTGTGAGGTTTTCACATTTATCATGTGTTTACTCGTATTTAACTGGCAATGTTTTCTTAATTGATTTATTTTAATGTGTTGTATTGTTTTGATAATATGAACATACTGAGAAGCGGTGAATATATAATAAAACGCCGAAACAATAATATAAACTAAAAATACTTGCAGAACTTAATAATAACATTAATAAATTTGATTAACATTAAATTTAAAAAAAAAAAAAATGAAGATCTACGAATTAAACACAAAAACATTTAAGAAAGTCTACTCATTCAGACGTCAGTGCTTGGAAGGTATTTTGAGAAATATATTTAAAAATTAAAACGTACAACTCTGAAGAGCTCAATTATCGATTTCATAGCTAAGATCATCGATTGAATGCCAGATTTAGTTTCGTTTAGTGTACAAAGATAAATATGTTACGTTCCAGATACCTGATACCTGGTAGCTAGCTTAGGGGCGAGGGAAGGCCCAGAAAGAACATTCGTGTAGCTTACTCAGATCCCCGGGGTCTGGAATCTAATCCTTCGGGGGCATTTCCATTATCCGCCTTCGGCCGGCCCGTTCGGAGGAAAATATCCACGTAGAAATTTCATAAAGAAGGCTACCTGCTAAGCCTCAAATCCAACCCATAATTTATACATATTTCGTGTCGGACCATTTCCCTAGGTGCAGTGAATAGTCTGGAATATAAATTATTTTGTTTTTCAAATACAGTATTGGTTTTTTATGCCGCCGCTGATGTGTAAAAATCAAAATCAATCTCAGAAAGCGATATAATGTATCCACTCTTTCATTGAAAATCAGATAATGATGATGATTTTTTTTTGTAGGATTAACTAGAATCAAATGAAAACTTTTGCCTTGCCCTAAGTACTATTCAAGGACTGGAGGCAAAGGTCAGGCGAGAGTGAGAGAAAGAGTCAAACTTAATGCTCTAACAAAACATTCGGTTTTCGTAAGCAAGCCGAACATCCGTACTAATTTGCTGTTTTACTTAAATTGGCGGCACACCAAGCTCATCCCTCGCCTCTCTTATTTTGGATTCTATCCTTTGCGTGTAAGGGCATCTTTATGTATTATTTGCTCTGTGGATGAAAGACTATTTAAAAATAAGTACCAACGGGATTATGATTTTTTAATAATCAACTAACTAACGAACTAACCATCACGCCGTTTCTCCGCAGGGGTAGGCAGAGGGGACGGACCGCCAAACAACTCGATCTTGGCACAAACTTCTTGCTTCATTCACATTCATACATCGTCTCATGCATTCTCTTCTATTATTCCAACTTCTGACATGGCCCGACTCAAGTATTTGATTCACTTGATCGTGCCATGTCTTCCTCGGGCGTCCCCGGCTTCTTCTTCCATTCACATTCGCGTCATACATTCTTCTTACACTCCTTTCTTCGTTCATTCGCTCCACATGCCAAACCATCTAAGCGTCCCTTTCTTAATCTTACTCATTACGCTTACATCAGCCTTGCATTCTTTACGAATTTCAATATTTTTCACACGATCATACATGGTTTTACCACACATTCGTCTCAGAGATCTCATTTCTACGGCATTCAGTTTACTTTCATCCTTCCTCTGCCAATTCCATGCCTCACCGACATGCATCAGAGTTGGTATCAGCACTCCATTGTGAACTGCTAGCTTCGCTTCTTTGGACAACTTTTTGTTAGCGCCAACCGCGTTCAGTCCTCCATTAATGGAGTTTCCTGCATTCACCCTTCTTTCAATATCCCTTAACATCCCTTAATAATCATATCTACCTAAAGTCAGTGAAACTATGGCATCTATGTATCGACCGTGTTTTGGTCTAAGGAGTTATTTTACATGTTCTGTCAAGCGAAAATAGGCCTAGCTGTTTAAACCTCCATGACATTGAGCATGACCATTATGCTTACACTAAGGCCCAAATTTTTTTCCCAAAAGATCTGGAATTGTCACCATTACCAAAACACCGCCGATATTTCTAATATTGTGCCACTGATGTAAGTGGGAGAGGAGATAGAGAAATAGAAGAGGACGATTGAAATGCACCGGGCTACTCAGATCTAGTCTCTCACTTAATTTTTTTTTAAAAGAAAAACATACTTTCCAGGGCTTCGAATAAACTGACAATATTTTAAAATCTTCTACTGCCACCACAGTAAGCGGAATATGTTGTTTGTGTCGTGATGGAGGACCTAGTGAGCCGAGAATGATACGGTAGAATAAATAAAGCAGTCCAAGTAATCTTTTCGTATTGTTTCGACATCTTTCACTGTGTACAAAAATTATTTTATTGCACAATAATTGCGGTCATCTTCATTATGGTGTTTTTATTTTGTTGCAAAAAATTTCAATTTTTTGTTTTTGTTAAACTTCCAACAAAACTATTTGCATGCCTTCCAACCTGTTGTTTTCGGTGGGAACCTAATAAATATGAAATAATTGTTTATAATGTTAACAAATCTCAAATAAAATATGAAACACAAAAAGAAAAAGATATAAATAAAAGTTTTATGTCTCATATGGGAATCGATCACATTACTTCTGTCTTACAAGAAATAAATAGGTCTCATTATCTCAGCGGTTAGCGTGTTGTCCCGTTGTTTTAATGCGTTATTTGAAAAAACATTGTAAAATTTCCGATATTGTGATTTTTTTATGGATGTCACCAAATTGTGTTTGCCGTCCGCGACTGAACGGCACGGTCTATTAACAGAATCGTTTTCTGATAAAAACAAAAAAAAAACTTTTCATGAAATTATTTTTTTCAATTCGATTTGAAAAACTCCAACATTTCATGGCAATATGAATATTGCTTTACAAGTTTGTTACCCGTGAAAATACGTGTGGATAAAGTTGTGTAAAAAATAGCCTTCAAAAGTAAGTCATGTGTGCCTACGCACATTTCAAATATGAAATAAAAATAATTTTCTCCAAATATATTATAGGTAACTACTTTATCGTTTGTCTGGATTTAAAATGATTCTTTTTTTATATTTTTCTCAACACATTTATCGGTACAAATTTTGAAATGTTAACGCTAGCGTCGTTAACGCGTAGCTTCGTATTTACGCGCAAAGGAAATTATTTCGTTTACTATAAATATTATTATATATTATAGAATTGACGAAATTTACCGCCTTCGAGAAACTCACTTAAATAATATAGTTATACATCTCGCAAAAAAATAGTTGGCAACTTTGGAGTATTATTTGCACCGCAGGGACTCAAGTTAGAAATTTTCTTCGGAAAAACTCTCTCCCTTATTCGAACAAGTTATAATATAATTATTGGCTGGAACTAATGAAAATTACCCAGCATAAGTCGGATTAAAGCGACGTAGCTATAACGAGGATTAATGCTTGAGATTTTTGATATCTTTTGTATTCTGCGACTGGTGATCTGGTGAAAAAACTGGAGGGATGTTTAAGCTCTTACCCTTGAGTGGACACTAATTGAGATTAAAATAAATGATTCTATGATAGCATCAGAAGAACAAATCAAAACTATTACTGTTATTATTGACAGATGAACTTTTTCTTTGGACACTTAACTAGAGAATTCCTAGTAAACATTGCATCACTCGCTGTCTAGGACGATTTCGTAAAGCAGGTGTCATAGTGGACAGCTTAGAAAGTGTTTTCAAAAATGCTAATATGGACTTCAAATTTAGCAAATGTATCCCTTTCATTCGTGGTTTTTTTTAAATAATTTTTATTATAGAGCCAGAAACCTATGGAATCTAAGACAAATGTGTTTTATTTATCTTTTGTTCTATTTATATTTAAATTTCCCCAAAACTAGAAAAATACATATTTAAAATACAAAACAAAATCGAAAAATTAAAATTTCTATACTAATCCAAAAACAGAATGCGCGCGTGACGTCAGATGTTCCAAATACAATGATACCAACATAACAGTGTGTTTCGTAGAGATAATTTTTTATTCACTTTTAAATAACAATTTATAAATTCTGTGTAATAAAAGTTGTGTATTCAGAATCGACGTTTGCTAATCTATATGAATATATATTTTTAAAGCCATTATATTTTTCACTGGAGTTCCTTATAGTAAACTTTCCTCCACTGATACAAGTAAAGTGTGATAATATATGTGAATTTTTCAGTAACATCTATATTGAGAGAGGGTGGCAGAAAACATAGGATTAGGATAAAGGAATGAAGAGAGGTGACGGGGTAGATGGGAATGTAGTTTAAGTGGGGTTTTCATTTTATATCCCGTATAGTTGAGTTAAAAATGTCAACGTGATAATAATTTAAGTTAAATGGTTTTGTGGATCTGTATATAAGAGGTTGTGTTTGTAGTTGGTTTTGCAACGAGTATGGAATAATATGTGGTGACGAACATTGAGGCTGCCAACTAAGTTGTGTGCGATTTTAAATAGCCTTACTGAATCCGCAACATTTCTTGAACAAGTTAATGTCTGAACATTGATGATCTTTGCGGATTCATTGCTAATATGAGATCGAAAAACCGGAAGCGTGGGTACCTTAAAAATCAATGAAGGATAATTTCAATTCTGTTTTTTGTGTCTGGGATCCACACCTGAGATGCATATTCCTGTGTACTTCCCAACTAAAAAGTTGTGTGTTACAGAGTGCAAATAAAATTTTAAAATTTATTAAAATGAAACAATTTCCGTTCATTCCAATGGCAACAAAGGGGTTATGGACTTTCGAATCTGATCTGTACAATAATAGACATGAAAAATGGCATCACTCACTTAATCTTAAGGTCAATCAATCAACGTAATAATCATTAAGTGCGCGTTCTATCCACTTGGCTTTATTTTGATTTAATGTTGTATAAATTTCAAAAGAAAAAAATATTGATTCACTGCATTTATTTCGGTAACGAGACTAGTATGACAAGCCAGGATAGTAAGCTAGTTTTCCGACGTCCTGTCCTGACAAGATGCTAGCTTACCAAACTGGCTTGGCACAAACTAGAGCGGTTTAAATGATGCTAGGAAATTTTAAGGTAATATCATTTTAGTGATTACGGTTCAGCACGTTCACGTCCATCCGTGGGGAAAAATTAAGTTACATTTTACTAATTATTATAAGAATAGGTAGAAAAAACGTGTTTGGACAAGACCGTGGATTTTAAGACGGAAGGAACGCGGAGCGTCTGTATTGCTTTTATAAAAACTTCGCTGTGAAGGTCTGGCCGAGTATACGAGTGTTATGTGAATGACGCATGATATGTTTGATGTCCTGTGAGTCTTGTAAGGAAAACGTTTTTAAACATTTCTGCAGAGAAGCATATCATCTAGGTAAGAAAAAATAAATCGCGTTGACACCGTACACTAATCGATCATGTAGTAGCTGCAGGCAGCCACATAAAACTAGACAAAACTAAGATATAATGTTCATGTGGTAGGGGTCGCTACTAGCTCAAATAGAAGTCCATCCTATTGAATTATCTTGTCTTGAGACGCTAGCTTACTAGCTTCATCTCTAACTTACTAAGTTAAAAACAAAGATAATATTGTTATGATGTAGCTAGTGTTCCTAGTTTACTAAGTTATTATCAATAGCTTGCTATGCTGGCTTGTTATACTAGCCTCGTGTGCACTGGGAATTTGTATTATAAAAATAACAAAAGGTTCGAATATGAAATTTCCTTTGAATATGATGTAGAATCATCTTCTGTTCTGAAGGACCACTAATTACTGAAGACCGTTTCATATTGGTCTAAAAAATATTCACTATTAAACGGTGCATTTAAAAAAAATCCATTAAATCGTCTTGGTATTTATTGTCTTTTATTTGTTGACAATGTAATAATCCAACATATTTGAAATTTTCTTCTGACTAGCCTCCATTCAGCGAGAATAAAACAATAACGCTGCCTTTTTTTCAGCATAGTGTTGAAAAAAGTTTAAAACTTCAAGTGAAGATAGGACAGAGTACGAAAATAAATGGAAAAGAATCGAGTCTAAATGGAAGCGAAGTATTAAGTTGTGGGAACTGGAAACAGGTTATATTTATTTTGTTTTGACTTAGAGGTGGCTTACTTTCTTAACGATAATAACGCAACTTACTATTTTTTTTTTCTTTATCTCATAAAATCGTTTAGATAGTACAAATACTTGTTAGCTTGAACTGGCGGCCATTGATGAAAAATAAATTATTATGATAACAAAAATGCTTTTAAGCTTCTGTGGGAAGAAGCCAACTTGAGGAGTGGGTATATGGAACTTGTTCTTGGTGTCCAAAGTTTAATAAAGCATGAATGATTAAAAAATTACAACGCTTTATAGTAAAACTCGAGACAAATACTAGTACATATGCCAGGAAATAATAGTGAAAGCATGAGAAAAATATGACGAAACAAATTGATTCATCACAACATAAAGCATTTTATTCAAAATTAAGGCTCTGCAAAACAGAATTTATGTGGATATATTACAAATATCCATTAAAAACTGGAGGTTTATTGTACTTAAAAAAAAATATTTTTTTATGATAACCTCTAATCAGTCAACGGGCTGAAAATGTAATTATTCCCTCCATGGAAAAAAATCGTAAACTATACTCCGAAAATTAAAAAAAACGGCTTTGTTCTATTATTTAACATGTTATAGGTTTGAAAAAATCATAGTGTTTCTTTAACCGCACTGCCTTTGGGTTATTTTTCAAAAAGTAGGTAAAAAAACATCGGGTTTTTTTTCCACGTGCCTGGAGTATCACTGATTAGCGGCGTGACTTGTATGGGAGAATACGAAAACAACCGATTACATCCATTAGCTTCGGCTTACCTCGGCATACTAAAAGCGATAACGCAGGAACGAACATGATGTATACGACGTATCACGAACGTTTTGTGGGTTTCGGTTATCGTTATTTTTTAACCTGAACGTACGGGATACGGTTTGTTGCGTTCGGGCGACGATATTCGTATAGTTAGGGCGGTTAAATGCTACTTAAGACATTCGTCTTGAGATTTTTGATCTATCTTAAATATGTCGTATTTTATTAATATTTTTAAAATTGTCACTTACGTCCATTTATTCTATGGCGCGCTCTTTCTATATTTCGAATGATCATATCTGCCTTTCAATTGCGGTCAGTCGGGATTCAGAGCCGATGCTAGACAGGCCTCTTGCCTAAATCTAAATTCTCCGAGATTAATGCGGGGCCTTGATGAAAGTAACTTTAATAATAACTGAGAATGATTTGAAGTAGGTAGGTATAAAGTGAAACAATAAAATTTACATTTGTAACTTTAAACTGTGGTGCTAACAAAAATGGATTATACGTGGATTGTGGGATGAATATTGCATCTAAGAAAAACTTGTTCCATTTTCTATGAACGCATTTCAAAATGGACAAAATACCGAGAACATTATTTATAAGAAAAAAAACGGAACGAGCAAAAGTGTTCCAATTTTAATATTTATAATATAAACTGTTTACTTGATTAAGTAAAACACGGTTTTCCCGAAAGTTGTGTAAGTTTCAATTTAGCGTATGTATTCAAAAGTTTCCTGAACATCGTGTTGATTTTATTCGCCAAACAATGTACAAATCTTCAACGTATCAATATTGCCGACTCCTTAATAAGTTTAAAAAGCTGCCTTTGAGAAAGAAAGGACCTTTGAAAATTTACCCGCAACAGCTTAATTTTAGGTTAATTTCAATTTAAGCGATAGGATATATCAGCAAAAAGAAACTTTTTTTACATCAAATACGAAAAAATTCTTCTCCGGGAAAAAAACGTTAATCATTTCAAAAAATCTCTCTACCGCTAACGTTTTTGAATACCCGATATTTCTTTTTCTATGAAGGGGATTTTTTTTTATGCCGGAGATTACTATTTTATATTCAGGTTAGCTTTCATACCCGGCTTCACCGGGCATAGAAACGTTTCAAAAAAAATTTAAATCTGCAGGGCTTCAGTTTGAATTAGGGGTAGTCGTAACATGGTGCTTTGTAGTAGGTTGTACAAAAATTAAAAAAAAACGAAAGTTATTTATCAGTAGTTCGTTACCATGATCATTCTGTAAAATGAACACCCATTTATCGTATATGGCTTAATTGCGCAGCTGTAATAAATGTGATACAAAATATAGAATTTCGTTTACATTAACTATTATTTGTACTAAAAAAGGTATATTTAGAATATTTAGGACATTTACCTACGACTGTAAACATTACATTAAATTAAATCACGATTTTACTGAATATAAACTTTTCATCTAGTGCTAACTTTGATTATCCTTTATCCAATGTGGCCAAAAGATACACGTATTACTCTATAACGTATTATTACAAGGTACCCACTCAACTAGTTAACAAGCTCATTTATCGTAATTATACAATAGGTTGCTTATCTAAGGACAAAACGCTCGTTGTGATAAAGATAACTATCCCTCGGGTCTAACGAGCACACATTCGCCAAGGATTACGCCTAAATCCCGGATTTCCCTAATCGAATAAAGGGCTAATGCTTTTACCTTGTTCCCGCTGTTACGGATCCGTTTAATGACAAACTCTAGGCTTTTTATTGGTCGAAGTGAGCGTAGGTACATCGTACCCACGTACACGGACGTACATCGTATAATACCCGCTCCAAGGGCCTTTGTCTCAAACTCGGTTTATTTCTTGAACTCTATTATTTATTACCGTTAATTAATTATACGCACGTTTAAATCAATGTTATTATTCATTTTATAGACTTCTTCACGTTTTACGGTGTACTTTCGCACTTTGATGAGAATATATCTCAGAAATTTAACCTTTTCATTCTTTGATGAACGTCTTTACTATTTGATCTGCGTTAAAAATAGAAACAAATTCCAAAATTTTAGAGTAATCATTTTTTAACTAACGCCTTATAGGCTTAGAAATAGAATAACTTTATAATAATTTAAGCAAGCACTTGGCGGATTTTTTTAACCATAAAATGGAAGCCTTCTTCCTTAGCCCTTCAATGGCAACGATAAGTATATTTTACTCCCATTTTAAATAAAGCTTTTTTTTTCTTATATCTTCGTTTAATCTTTGTCGTTTAAGCTAATAAATATTACAATCACTTATGACATTCGTATTTCTTGTTTAAGTTGATCAGAAATGCGAACAATTCACTCATTTATTGTGTTTGAAAGGCGATGAGCAAATTTCAGTCAGTAGTTCCCACCGTACAATGAAACGTTAAATTTTCTAAGTGAAAAAAATATTTAATTTGCCTACCTACGAGAAAATGATACAACCTGCTACTTGAAGACAAACTCATTTACTGCGGAAAGCACTCAAGGAAAGCATACCTTGGAGAAAGCTAGCGCGATCGGTCGGCACTTCAGTGAAAAATTAGTTTGAAAGTGGGCAGGATAAATTTTACTCCTCGCTTCCATTCTAGGGTTAAAACGTATTTTAAAACGATTTTTATATGAATATTAGTAAAAATTATAAATTCAATTTTATAATACACATTTCTAAAGCATTCAATGAATAAAAGAAAAATCATATTAAAGAGCGCACGATTGCATTTATTTGAGAGTTTAAACTGTTTCCAACTAGTTTTGAATACGCGCCCGCAGTCCCGCAGTACCCAGCAGTAGTCTTATGATACAGTTCACCGCTATAAAAGCAAGAATCTCTTTAAAACAATTTGCCCATATATATTTTCGGTTTTTAGGGGTCTTCGTAAAAACATGTGTTTAATTTAAAATTATAATTTATGGTAAAGTTGCTATTAAGCAAAACAGTTTTTAAACGAAGGTCGAGTATTGATATCATGTACAATTCAATTAATGTATTGCCTGCTCGTACTTTTTTGTGGCAAAATAGGAATGATAGTACCATTATATCAAAATAATATAACGAACCCTTGAATACATTTTAACATTTATATTTAACAAGTTACCATACGAATTTAAAAACAATTGTCTCTATGATGAAATTCTCACTCAAGTGTTGGCTTTTGGAAAGTGATCTTGTGTATTGATGTTAACAAATATGATGGTCTCCTTGATTGTATAGCTCCTTGAAACTTTTTTTTATGTGATTACCACACAAGAATCCCAACTACTCCTAACCGTTTGGAGCCAGTGAGACTACGGCATCCCCGATTGGGGTATGTTGTGAGGCTGAATTTATCTAGAAGAGGAAGGAGATAGGAAAGAAAGAAGTCGAGGTAGTATCTGGATATTCGGATCTAATCACCAAACACGGCTAAAGCTATTTCAAGCAACGTTTCGATTCCGAATGGTGGTCTTTCACCAGAGCGATACTGAAAGTATCTATCTACCACTCTAGAAAGTGCCGCAAATATACTATAATTTAAATAATCAATTGTGAAATAAAACAAATTTAATAAAATAAAATAACTTGCACACGCCAGGATTTGAACCCGCGACCTCCGGATTCGTAGCCAAGGATCGTAACCGCTCAACCACGGAGACAGTCGAATCGTATTGACCCTATTTTGCTCTTTCCCTCATTGTCTATTGAACAAGTATGATGGTCTCCTTGATTGTATATATCCTTGATATTACATTAGGTCTGTTATATTACATTAAACTGTAGTACTGTTTTTTTTATATTTCTCAATTTGTGTAATACTTGCTGATATTTAAAAAATATTAATTAATCGATATTATGTAATTAGAGTCATATATCACTAAAATTGTAATGCTGTTTTGCATATATTTAAAAAAAAATCAAGGTGAGCACAACATGCACGTACCTATATTGTTCTATTTTTGCGCTACCATATGTATGATGATTTTTATTTATTACTAGATGATGTGTACCCGGCCTTGCTTGGGATTCTTCACTTGTCATTGGGGTCATATAATTGATTTGACAGCAAAAGTAACTCCAAATAAAGAAACATTCACAACATTTTATTTCATTCCAAACGTTTATTTTTTTTTAAATATCTTAATCATAAAGTTCTTAAGTAGGTACCTACTCGTGTTTCCCATTTTTAAAATATTCTACACAACAAAACCTTCTTCTTTTGAATATGCAATCTGTGGCTAACCAGAGTGTTATATCGATGGGCTCACCTAAATAAAACAGTTTTGCATATTGGATTTCATTCAAACTACTTTATTAACCTTCCCGGCAGTAATGAAAACAAACTGTGCTATTTTCAGCGTAACCGGTCAAGTAATTTTCGATAAAATCGACGACAAACAAACAAACAAACAATTATATAATATTGTCTTACTAAACTCCTGCAGATAAGCTACTTGTAGTGGCTTAGCGGGTACAATTTCCCATTGTATGAAAAATAATATTATACAATAAAAAAATAAAATTTTAGTAGGGGATTTTGACTGATTCTGATTTCCAGAATAAAGAAGGCGTCGACTGCTCGATATAATAAACCGGTATAAACATCCCCTAAATTCCCGTGTTAATCATTTATAGGGGTTAATGTTATACTTTACGGGCATAAAACAAACACACATATTTTACAACATATAATGTGAAGGTAAATTGAGATTAATAAATAGAAATGGAATAGGCGCAAGACACGTACCAAGAATGGAAAAGCGAGCGAGGGAACACTTTGATTTAAATACCAGAAAGTTACATTCTTGTTTTTTAGCCTAAGGTAAATAAAAAAAAAAATTAAAAAATATAAATGAGTTAGTGCAACTATTGGGACACCGTGCATATTGATACCAGTCCATAAGAACTTGTGAAAGGCCAATAGAAAAAAAGAACGAGAAAATTTCTTTTAAAAACCTTTTCCATAATCACACAAAAGCATGAAAGTGTCAATTTTTTTGTTTGTTTTTTTTTTACCATAACTCAACACATGAGACCCTGAAGGAAATAATTTCCCCTCGAGGCCTATATCATCTTTGGGGATGCTGTGTGGAGGGTCTTTTAGAGGATAGGAAGGATTGAACTTGGGTCTTGAAGAGACCCATGTTGTAGGATGGAGGAAACACAGAGGCCAGCAGATCGTTCCACAGCCTATTTATACTTACACAGTTATTCTTTTGATATTCGAAAAAATATTTATTTTTAAAAAATATATTTATATTACAATACACATACATAAATATTAATTACCAACGACGTATGGGATTAGAACTTAACGGCACGTGTTGGGTAACATTTAAAAGAAAAAATATGTTTTTTCATACGTAATCGAATGATGAAGTTTTTTTGGGCGTTCAAAAAATATAATCGTAAATGTATCAGAGGATGGCTGCCATCACAGCTCAGTAATTGTTTTAAATTTAAATCATGATATGGCGACTTACCATTGACTTTTGATCACAGTCTGCTCCAACATTGACAAACACATATGAAGCCGGGAAAATGTTTTTTCCCGGAATTTTAAAACCACATCTATGAACATACTTATCTCGAGAAGGCTTTGAATTTTAAATCGAAAACTTCTTTACGGAGCTTCCGGAAACGGATTAAAAGCTTAATATCCGTCATGCAAGCTTCTATTCTTATTCTTTATTCCATTTACTTCGAACTCAGCCATTTAGAAAGATTCCATATGTCGTAAAAAAAAGTGTATCAATATTAGAATAACATTAAATGTTTTGCATAAATAATTTTGCTAGATTGCTGCAAATGTAAACAAAAATCTGTTTTCAAGTAAAAAATAAATGTTGTTTCATTTTGAAATGAATTCACCTTAAAAATGAAAAGTTATAATATGCGGAAGAAAAATAAATACGAAAACCTTACCTTCAGAATTGTAAAGATGTCTCCTCGGGAAAATCCCCAGTCGCAGAACAAAATTCTTCCTCACAGTTTAAATGCTCCTCTCCCTTACAAGTGTTTTATTTGGCCTTTAATTTGAATGTCGGTTCGTGCTACTGAAAAAATCCAAATGATTTCTCTGGAAGAACGCGGTTGTTTGTCGACAGCGTTCGTTTATCCACCCTATTAAAATTAAACCCTTAGAAACAGAAATGTTTTCACAATGTTCATAGGGTTATATTGTCAGTTATTTTAATATTATTACGATTAGACAAATGAGTTTACAATAACATTCAGATTTAAATATTTATTATTAACTTACTTATAAATATGAATTCACTAAACACAGATATAATATTTTAAAACACGAATAGTTCTCAGGACGAAAAGTCTAAACAGTTTGGCGATGCAATAAAGTTCCGGAGTCTTAAACAGTTTTTTTTTAATATCTTCGATAATTCTTCCACACACGAGTCGTATAAAGTTCGACTAATATCGTCGAGCTGAAGTCTCGGAAGAACCTGAAGGAGTTTCGGTTTAAATCGTTCTTATGGTAGGCGTAAAATTAAAACTTCAGTTATAAAGATTTCCCACGACGTTAAATCTCACACATAAAGTGATCGTAAAAGATGAGGATGTGCTGGAGATATGGTCAAAAGTTTATATGGATGATAGACACGTGTAAAACACCCGATGTTTTTCGTTATTACTTTGCACACAGACGGGAGAACCGAGATTTATCAAATATCAAACGCTGCTTCACGTTTCACACAAACGCTTTAAAGCGGGAAGTGAATTCAAAAGGAATACGTAGAGGGAAAGTTTGATAAGAGGTTAATATCAATTTTCAGCACAGAATCGCGGACAAATTAGTTAAAGTTTAAAAAAGTTTTATTTACTTTGGCACAGGAAACTTTCTTCTACAACGTTGTTTCCGATTCGAGGGTATTTGACAGCCTTTCAAGGCGTCGAAATGGGTAATTTTTAGGGTTTCAATTGCTTTCAAATGTCTTTTTATAAGTTTGGTTAAAAAGTTGAAAACAAGTCCGATGACTTTTAAAATTTTTATTAGAAGGATTCGAGAATTGACTGCAGAAAAAATATTCGGAGTGAATTGAGGATACCGGGAGATCAGGAGATCAGGCGGGTCGGGTGCCAGGGATGGCTGGATGACTGGGTGACTGGATGCTGGATGAGGCTGGACTGGGCACTTTGGCGCGCTAAGTCTTCAGACGAGCACACGAGACCACTTGCTTCAATATCGCCCCTTATGCGACTGAGCGCCGAGAACTTAACAAGCCGACAGGGGGGAAGGGAAAACCCCGCCATCGCGAAACGACGTAAGTCGCGACGGGCGAATCTATTCCTTACCCGCGCTCGCGAAACAATCAAATTCGTCAATCACCGCGAATACACCTGAAAACTGTCAGGCAACTCTATACGTTTAACCCTTCTCGCTTAAGGGTCAAATTCGCGGAGAGGCGGCCGCTTCTGTTTCCGCTTTTCAGAGCAGCGGAGAGGGATGGAAGTAGGCCGAAGCGCGATTTCCCGGCAGCGAGAAAGGGACGGCAAGATCGGTGAGGTGTTTACCTGTTTAAAATGTAAGTCCGCCGTCGACCGGCGGCGAAATTGAAGTTTGACGTTTAGGTAAGTGATTCTCATCCCGCTTCGGCCATCTATCTACAATCTACATCGTGCGGCATAAAAAGAGATAGACCCGGGGACGTGTGCGAGCGTGTACCTGCCGCCGGTGCCGGTGCCGGTGTCGGTGCCGGTGCGTTTCATTATGAATGAGGCGTTTTTGTGCGTTATTTGAATGTACAAAGGAGCCTAGAATATTGACTTGATTACACATGTAACATATTGCTTTTGCCCTTTTCCAATTACCTACCGGAATGTTTATCGGCCGTCAAATTAATAAAACATTCAAGTGCCTACCGACTGTCGACCTTTTCATTACTAGTGAATGTTATTTCTAACATCAACGAAACGTTAACTGATAAAACTTTTAATGTATTCTGGTGAGCTGATTGATTGCAAAGAATGATTTCGTTTTAAAAAGGTTCATATCATAAACCCTTATATTATTGGCCTATTTATTAATTTCTCTATACAAGCATATCTAGAACCATTTTAGTGCAAATATACATAAATAGGGGAACATTGAACACCTTTTACTATGAAGCAGATACAAGTATCCACATACCCATTTATTTTTTTAAATGCCATTTTAAATAAAAATTCATCCATTGATAAAAAATGATAAAAAATTATAATAAAATACATAAGTGTTCATAAAATACAGAAAATACATGCAAATAAAATTAGGTATTCTGCGAAATATTCACTTTTATATTAATAAAAATAAAAATAAAAATTACGAAATTGTATTTATCAATAATTTATATACTAGGTAGAAATTAATTGTTCATTCGGCATTTGAAGTTTGCCAAGTTAAAATTTTTGAAAAATGTGTATAAATGGTTTAAAAATTTGTTATCAAGGCTGTGTAAACGTTGTATTGAGGAATGTAAACCATAGTTAAAATGAGATATGCATTTTCAAAATATTAATGTTTGTCTAATCGTTCGTTTAGGTATGTCTAGATTGATTTAATTTAATTAAGAGTTCAGAACAATCAAATTTAGAGTTTAGTCATTTGAGTAAAAAGATAGGTCGTTTATTATTCATCTGTTTTCTATATTCATTAATGTTTAAAATATTCATTATCAGAGTAATTCGTATGCTCTAAAGATATGTTATCCATTAATATTTATTAAGCGGGTATACAGTGACGTCATATTAAATTCGGTCAAATCAGCCCTTTTTGACGTAATTAACTTAATTAGAAAACGATATTGATTTCGTTAATGTGCACATAGTACCGCAAGTATACAATATACATACATTATGTACATACATACATACATAAAGAAGAAATGAAAAAATAACATTAGATAATTAATTTTGACTGGGGAGGATGAACAGAAGTCAATTATGGAGGCTGTATCTACACTAGAGTGGTTAAGATACTTAAATCTCGCCTCAGAGAAACTACTAACTAAAAAACATATAAACATCGCTTTGCAGGTTGCTAACCCACAAATCATTTTGCTGTAAATTCTATACTAGTAGTTAGGAAAACATATAAGGTTTCAAAAGACAAAATCCTCGAAGTGTAATCTTTAATACATCCTAAAATGTATGAAATATGTGCAGTTTAAAAACCAGTCAAAGCAAACTAGAATGGTTTAAATAAAATTCTAATACGTATTTGTTTGATAATTCTTTTCTACTGAAACGTTACACATTTTCCTAGTTACCCGTATCGAATTTACAGATACGTCATTCGTAGTATTTCTTGGGTTAGCAACCCGCAAAGTGTGTATTTTTGGGTGCTGACCGTTGGTGACGTTTTTTCACTCAATTTCCATTTTATTAACTCTTAAGTGCGAGTTGTTTTGAAAAACCTGAAGGATTCAACAAACTTTCAAAGTTAATATTCAAGTTCCGTGAAAACTCTATTGAAGTCATATTATTATTCAAGCACTGAAACAACAATCCCATAATGTCCTAATTAATTTTTTTAATTAATTTATTCTCGCCCCGACGGGTTTTTACATATTTTAACATTGTGTACAGAAAGAAAAAATGGCTTTAAGTTAACAAAAAAAGGACATGATATATAAGTGAAACATATTTATAATATATATGTATGTGCAATAATGTATAAGTGCATGACACAGAGAAGTTATAAAGGGAGAGGATTTTAATTTGTAGATAATACAATTTTTTTAAATAAAAATAGTAATAGGCGGATCTACATGATATGTAATATATAAGTGCATAATATAATACAATATGAGTGCATGACATCGTGAAAAAAAAATCAACGTATTTTTATATTTCGGACGATGTAAAAATGTATGAAATTGCATAACACGTAATATAGTACATGATATATAAAAATTAAAAAGAGGCACAAGTTTTTGAATTGTGGATAAGGAAAAAGATAATATTAAAACAAAAAAGATAATATAAAAAATAAAAATAAATTAAACAATGGCTCTTATGCTATGCTCTTATAATCGTTGCAACATAAAAATATCATTCAGGTATCTGTGAAACATAGGTAAACTTATTTTAAATATATCCATAGCAGAGGTGAATTTGTTTCCAAGTGTATGTCGGCTAGAAATGGATCCATGTATTTGGTAGTTAGTCCCAGAATTATTGTTACAGAATAATATTTTTTTCCGAGTTTGTCGAGAGGTACTTTGAAGTTATTAGTTGTAAGAATTCACAATAGTCTAATACGGAATAAATAATTTTAAATAAAAAAGTTAAGTCTGTTATTTTTCTTTTGTTTTCTAGAGAATTTATTTTGGGTGTATTTAGGGATGTATAGTTTATGTGTTGTATTGGTATGTGTAGTTTGAAGTTAATAAAAAGTAAAAATTTGCGCTACACGCGTTCAATAATTTTTATATGAATAAGTTAGCATGGGGACCACACTATTGTGCTGCGCACTAATGACAAATACACGATTTTTATAACTTCCAGCGAATCAAAGTCTTTAATAGTTGTAATTATAAATCCCAGTGTCTTCATACCTTTATTCGTTATTTGTAATATATAATAACAGAACTTAAATGGAACTTTCAGAGAACTTAGAAATTTTTACATAGTGTTGAGATTTCCCTAAGAATTTAAAAAAAAACATTATTCAGAATCGCTCTGGTGTAAGACCACCATACGGAATCAAATCCAAGATTACTTGAAATAACTCACGTGAGATTTTTAGGTACGTTTAGCAACTTGATTGGAATATCAATTTCCGAACCATCCTCTAGCCCTCCCCACTCTATACCATCCATCTAGATCGTGTCTCCCCTAATTCCTTTCGCCTCACTGCATTCAGCTAGGGTTTCCTAGTCCATCTGCATACAAAATTCTCACTAAAAAATCGGCCTAAGATTTGTATTTTGAAGCAGTTGCGTATATCGCCAGAGCAGACACGATCATATTTGCACACGAAGAAAAATGTTGGTAATGAGTACTGCTCGAAAACCTTAAAAAAACATGATTTGGGTTCACTTCCAGACATGCTCAACTCAAAGTCAACTATAAACCATAATCCAAGTTAGTACTCGTATAGATTCAGGGGGAAAAACATCGTCGTTCCAAATTTAAATTAATTTGGAAACGCCAATAATCATCATCTTAACGACCTTTAGTAACAAAAAATTAAATATTGTAATACAACCATTAAAATAACCGTCAACTTACTTAGAAATTAATAATGATAATGTCTTTATTTCAGCAAAATAAAGCGGTGAGTGTAATACTCTGTCAGTCATATAAAAAGAAAACATTTAAAAATAAAAGCATTAGTAATAAACTTAACATAACATTTTATGAGTTTCATTATAATTACCTAAGTAGAAATAATATAAACAGATCGTCTGTAAGTGGCTTCTCTACAGTTTTACAATGCCTTCAGAAGGCGAAGCAGCTGTCATGCGTAACAATATTTTCCTGTCAAATTATCTTTTATAAATAAACGGTTTTTTAAATTGAAAAATAAAATAATTTCTTCTAAAGATTGGTATTCATTTAGTGGAGTCATTATTGATAAATTACTTTGTGATCATATACATATCAACATGTTTTGAAAGCGAAGATTTCCTCAAAAATAATTTCTAATATAATTTTTTTATTCTATCTTTTACAATGATTTTTAATTATCATTTTAGATTAATTATTTACCTACTTTAATTATTTTTTTGCTTATGTTTATAATGTCTCTTCTTAAATTATTGTGTTGTGTGTTTATCATTTGTCTATACTTGACATTATTATTTTTTAATATTCTATATATTCCTGATGAAGAAAGCATCGCTTTCGAAACATGTTGATATCTGTGTATATTAATAAAGTGGTTAATACAAAGTATTTTTTTTTAAATTCATTTAAGATTATTCTTATCAATTTATTGATAATGACGGCACAAATTGAGAACAAATCCATTGAAGAAAAAAATAATAGTTATTATTAAATTCTAAAAAACCTTAAATAAAAATGAAGTTCTACAAATTTAAGTAGAACAGAATAATTTATTTTTTTTAAATATCATTTTAGTTACAATCAGAATTAAGGAGAACGGCTGCGGTGCCTGTTTCGTACAAAACCGAATTTTGGATTGGAGGCCAAAATACCCATCCAAACGGAATGATTTGTTTTTTTTTTTTTAATTTAAGGTTTAGTAAATATCTAGAACGGATGAGAAGTATTTCATTTATTTTTGTTTTAATTTTTTAAATGTGTGCCATGAAACAAAATCAATTTTCACAATTTTAGAGGCATCTTAGAAAATTATTTACTGTGTACTCGTAAGTACGAGTATGATTACATAAATAAAAATATAAAAATAAAACATTAAAAAAAAGTTTTTTCGGGGCTATATTTTAAATTCTGTATGACAAATTTGTGTTCCACTTAAATTGGTGGCTTTTAATTTAATTTAAATTCCACCATAATGCTTATTTTAATATTTTTAAAATAAAATTAATTTTATATTTCATTGTATTTTCAAGGCAGATAGATGGCTTTAAACTTTTTTTTAAATCACTTAGACCCTAAATAATTGTTAAAGATGCCTCTAAAATCGCGAAAAATCAATTCCTTTAATGGCCGACGAAGGTAAAACAAAAATAGATAAAATGCTTCTCATCCGTACTAGATATTTACTTCACCTTTAATTAAAAAAAAATATATAACATTCAGTTTGGATGGGTATTTTGGCCTCCAATCCTAAATTCAGTTTCGTATGAAACAGGCACGGCTGCTATTAAAAGCAGGTAATTTATTTTTTAAATTAAGTGCTACCTGAACTTGATTCCGAATCGAACGATTGCCGGGCGATCATGCTCTCAATAATTGGTCCATGTCTCCCTGTCATAAATTTCGTTTTAGTAATTAAACAGTACAGGTAAATATCCCTGTGTACACGTACTAAACGTAATGAAGGAATGTGACATTTTCAAAATTGAATTGTGTAAAGAAAAACATCAAATAATTAAAAATGAAATCTTTTCAAATCCAGGGTTGCGATAAAGTGCACACCTAATATGATATAATTATTTAAAGAAACGGTTTTTTACCCATATTTAAAATGTGTGTCTATGTGGGTTACTTTTGCAGGCCATCGTTATAACTATGCGTGAAGTAAAATTTAAAAATGAAAATAACATTTTATAAATGGGGTGGAATAAAGGTAACGATTTTTTTATTTATTATTTTTTCTGTAGTACCTACAATAGATTATTTACGGTTCTTAATAAAATACAGTAAATTTTAAAAAGGTTCATATCATAAACCCTTATTGATTTCGTTAATGTGCACATAGTACCGCAAGTATACAATATACATACATTATGCGATCTTGTTAAAGAAAAAATGAAAAAATAACATTAGATAATTAATTTTAACTGGGGAGGATGAACAGAAGTCAATTATGGAGGCTGTATCTACACTAGAGTGGTTAAGATACTTAAATCTCGCCTCAGAGAAACTACTAACTAAAAAAAGTAAAGTGTAAAGAAAAACATCAAATAATTAAAAATGAAATCTTTTCAAATCCAGGGTTGCGATAAAGTGCACACCTAATATGATATAATTATTTAAAGAAACGGTTTTTTACCCATATTTAAAATGTGTGTCCATGTGGGTTACTTTTGCAGGCCATCGTTATAACTATGCGTGGACTAAAATTTAAAAATGAAAATAACATTTTATAAATGGGGTGGAATAAAGGTAACGATTTTTTTATTTATTATTTTTTCTGTAGTACCTACAATAGATTATTTACGGTTCTTAATAAAATACAGTAAATTTTAATTATATTCATGTTTCGTTGTATAATAATGAGTACCTCCTAATGACGGCCTCCATGGTCGAGGGGTGAGGCTCTCGATTACGAATCCGAAGGTCGCGGGTTCAAATCCATCAAAAAATTTTATTTAATTAATTTGTACTGTTTCTCAATTAATTCATATAAAAATAATATATATATTATATTTACGCACGTTCCAGAGTGGAAGATACTCTCAGTATCGCCCTGGTGAAAGACCACCATTCAGAATTGAAACGTTGCTCAAAATGGGTTTTGGCCGTGTTTGGTGACCAGATCTGAATAGCCAGGTATTTCCCCATCTTCCTCTTCCCCTTCTCTTTCTCCTCCCCAATACCTTAAGCCTCACAACTTATCCCAATCGGGGATGCCATAGTCTCACTGGCTCCGGACGGTTGGGAGAAGTTGAGACTCTTGTGCGGTATTCGTATAAAAAAAATATTACCTACGTCTACATTGTCAAATATTATTAATATGCATTCCATGTAAAGTTTGCCTACTTGTTATGTATTATTGATAAATTAGTCGGAGATTAATAAGGGAATTGGTAATTAAAATAAAAGCAATTCTGCAAGATTTTAATTATAATTAAAATAATGGTAATAATTGGATAATTTATATATTGCCGTATTTGGAAAAAATCACCTGTATGGAAATATTATAAAGAGATAGAGACAGGAAAATTCCACGTTATTTGTTTGAGAAAATTCCACGTATTTTTTTCTAAAAAAAATATTTTTTTTAGCAAAAACCTTGTTATTTTGCCATAAACGTTGTGTTACGATTTTTCTATTTAGCTACAGAAGTGTTAAATATATGTGTAAAAATATATATTTTAATTTTAATTATTTTCTGTAAGTAAGTATAGATATATATTTTTTTATAATTTTTTTTTTTATAAATAAAATAATAACGCGGCGCTTTCGATGTGAAGTTAGCTGCATTTAATGGCTTTTCAAGCATCATAGATAAAGAAATATTTAGAGCGATCAATATTATTTTCTTATTTTAAAATACCAGAATATCACGTGAAAATTTCGAGAAATCGCAAAATCCCAATACCCAAAATTGCGAAATTTGCCTAAAAATAACTAATTTCGCGTAAAAAGCGTCTCTATAAATAAATCGTCTATAGGTGGCCTCACCACAGTTTGCTGATGTCTTCGAAAAGCGAAATAGCTGTCACGCGTAATAATAATTACCTAACAGAACTTTTTTTATTAACAAACCTTTTAAAAAAAAATTATAATATTTTTTAATATCACAAAAAAAATTAGACACGTTAAAAATGATAAATCCTTAGAAAAAATATTTGTACCCCACCCTTGTGGGGATTTTTACAAAAACTGCACTAACTAATATTCCTTGTCACTTTATATCATTGTATCCCGTAATTTCTCAAATCAACTGGTTAAAATCATAAAAATGAAAAACGTCACGTTGAAATTATATGATATTATCGCGCATTCAAAACATTCACACAATAACTTCAACCGTATCAATCCACTCGCCGCTGGACACGTATAATGGCATTTCCATTAAAGGTTTGAATCCCAGATAGGTATTGTCATACCGCCGCCGGGTATAGAGAAGAGGCTAGTATAGAGCGCACCGTGACGCGTTGCAGCAGTTCCACTTCAATAATGCGGTTAGCCGATATGACGTTTCCAATCACTTGGCTACCATTGATATGACGGGTGCTCCTCTAATAGTGATGGTATTCTGCATAATCGAAATACCAATTTTCTAAATTTTATCATGGAAAAAAAATCGAAATTACGAATAACCTGACAGCATTTAAAATACTCCTATGTACAACCATCATTATAAGCAATGTTTTTTGTATAATGAAGGGGGAGCTAGCACAGGAATTGATCTCACAACTTGTTCACTTTACTTACCGGTAAAATAAACGAATTATGTTTCGATTTTATCGCTGTCATATACAGAATGGTCGCTGAAAGACTGATGAATAATTTTTGTAAACGTTTAATAGTTTTTTAAAATATTATAATGGATCATTTTTCTTCAGTATTTATGTGTGAAAAGCAATATTCCAAATACGGGTTCTTTCCACAGCATTTTCCATGACTATGGGCAAAGTTTCAGTTACTAAACGTCGGATTTTCTTGAATTATTCGAGGGTTATTTACAGTCTGACATTTAATAGTAAACAGAAAAAAGGGCGCTGCGATAGTTTAAAATATTTTAAATTGTATCATCAAGATGAGTCACAGGAAAATTATTGTAATTTTATAAAAGGGACGATGGTCCAAATACATAATTTTTACTTTTGCAAAACGGTGTTAAGAAATTTGTGATTCGTTCCGAAAAGAGATTATTCTACATCACATTCTAAGTAAGTACATTAAGTGTAAACTTTTTTCATTATTTAACGCTTCTCTAGGAAAATAATTGCAGGAAAAGCAATTTTTTTGAATTACTATCCATTAAATGTTAGATAAATAAAAAACAAAATCAAATTCGTACACCAAAATAATATATTTAAAAAAATATATATAAATTAACTTGCGTTGTTTATTTAAAATAAACTATCTAATAATACATTTCAAAGACGAAGTGCGCAGCTTTCTGTTGCAATAATAAAGACATTTTGTAGTTCCAAAATAATAAGTATGTACAATCAAATACTAAGCCGTAATAAACCCGTTATTTCAATATGTCAAATCAAGTGAACACGGAGGCCAGGCAAATATATTTATTTTTTTAATAATTCGTTCAATGAAAATTTCTCGCAGAAGTTCCACCGTCGCCCTGCCAGTATGTGCATTAGCTCCGTCCTGTTATAACCATACCTTTGATCGCTGGGCGGAAATAATGTTCAAACACTGTACTATACAGGGACCCATTGATTTTTTCTGACTGACATTCCTCACTTTCAAATAAATAGGGACCGATGTACGAACAGTACATTTTTGGAAGTGCGATCGATGCTGATGTAATTCCTTGGGTCTTTCAGTACACCAAAATCTGCAGTTTTGTTCGTTGATGTACCCGTTTAAATTAAAATGGGCCTTATTAATCATTATCAAGTTGTTCAATAAGTTTTTGTTCCCTCTGGATAGATATTGAAATCGAATGGTGTACTGCGGGCGTTGCTGAGTATCTTGGAGTAGTAACGCTTAGACCATTAGTATCTTGTATGGAAACATTGTTCATAATCTTCTGAAGCGATTTTCTGACGATGCCCAGTTGAGCAGAGACGGGTAGAGTCAAATGGGTTGTCGAGGACACTCAATCGTACAGCTTCCACCGCTGCATCAGTGCATACAGTACACCTATTTCAAGAAAATCGCCGACTCATCCAGTTCTTTTGAACCAGGCTATTAGGTCCCGAATCATGTTATCGCTGCAAGATGATCCGGTACCTGTCCGAAACCAGTGGGACTAGCATCTCTCGAATGGGTGTATATTGTGAAGCTGGATTGACTGGAATGGAAAGGAGACAGAGAAGAAGAATATTAAGAAGTATATGTCTATCCATATAATAATAATTGGTTGATTTCTATAGCGCCGTTTTTGTTAAAAAATCACCTCAAGGGGGTTTAGTAATTAAACACGAGTCAAGCTATATCCAGCAGTGTTTCGATTATGAATAGTGGTATTTTCCCGGGGTGATATGGGGGAATCGACTAGACATGGGTGAAATGGAATAAATGAATTTAATTCAATCTTGTGACACACCCGAACTAATTCTGAATTTAACACGGAATTAATTGTTCATTCCTTTGCTTAGGTCTTGCAATCCTACGATGTTTAACGCGCAGCACAATAATTAGCGCACGGATACTATGAGCGTCATCGCAAAGCAGCCAAAGATATTTTGCAGTGTGCAGGACTCCATCTAACGTATAAAATCCCGCGCAGTAATTCCTAAAAACCCGTACATCAGCGTTAATTCGCAGTTCGCACTAGTCCGTAGCGGCGAACCGCCTCTAGTCAGCCAATTTCAAGCAGCGCGTTTCAAGTCAGTAATTTCAAGCAGCGCGTATTCATTTTTGCAGTCCTTATTACATAATTCAAAGAATTAAGAGACGTGTTTAGTAACTACGTCTCTTCTCCGTCGAAATCAAATTTGTCCATACTAGGTCCGAAGGGCGCAAGTTAGTTAAGTCACTGCGAGATACTATTCAGAAGTTTCTAATTCATGCTGGCGGCGATTCCATTCGTCTTATTTCCAGCATGGCCAAGCCGTCAGTTTCACTCGTCAGGTGGGAATTTTCGAAGAAATCAGTGCTCAGTAGGGTGCATCTTTGTTTGGCTCATAACACTGTCTGAAAACGAAACCATTATTTACTTCATTGAGGTGTATATACATTTTTCGTATTATTTAATTATCTAGTTGAGTAAGAATGTTATTATCAAATATTTTATTTTTAAATGAGTTATTTCTAACACTAGCGAAATTTGCAAATCAAAAAAATTCCATGTTTTTATTTATTTATTATATTATATTTTTATTAGATTTTCTTTGTGAATTAAATGAAGAATTTCACAAAGCTGGGTGAATCGAACTGAATCGATTCACTACTGCGAATGAATCTGCCCCTGTCTAGTATCGACTACTCTGTATACATAAGAACAAAGACAAATATTTTAGATTCCTGATAAAATTAAGTCTCTCTCTATATTTTCCGGTGTTTGACTATTGATATTTAGAAATTTTACTTTATTTTCTAATTACCTGATGGGACAGAAATAAACCCTGTACACAAAAAAAAACAATAACTGATGCTAGTCATTCAGTGTAAAACAAATATAACCATTAGCGAATAAAAAAAACGCTTTAACCTAGAGTTGAATTTTAAATTATAGCATAACTTTGAAGAAAAAATATTTCCAAAGAACAGAAAGCACGGATAAAATAGTATATTTATGTATGTATTAATTTTGACTTCATGGGGATGTATTTTTTAAACATTTTGTGACATTTGTACACACTTATCTGTTGAAAATTTTAATTTCTTTTTTGTCGTAGGTATTCTATTTTTTGATCACCATTAAATGAGTTTATTTTCAGAAAAAAATTATTTTGTGTTGGTGTGTTCTAAATTAGGTTTTATGTTAATTAAATGAGTTGTGAGTTGGAAGTGTATTGTATGTATTATATTTATTTATGAAAAATCGTCTGAAAATGAGTTAAACAGTATAACTCCTTCTGTGTCAGTTATCCTATTTTTAAAACTGTTGCCATACGAGTATCCGAATTTCGTATTGGATTCTTCAAATTATCTCTAATGAAAAATAAACGATACATTTTCAGAGTTTACAGAATTCGTTTATATAAAGTGTATTTCGATTATTTTATTAATCAACTTTTGAATTTTAATCGATTATATTATAATTTTACATCGACCGAGCCCATCTCTATTCTCTACCCGCCTCTCTTCTGTCAGTGGGAGATCCCACACCGCACAGCCCCCGCAAAACTTATGGGAAACTGTTCGACATGGAGGGAAATGTGGGATCCCAGAAAGGAGATGGAAAATCTGTACTGTAGAATATACTTGGTCAACAGAGAAATATAATTAATTGAAAAACTAAAGTTTTTAAGACAAGATTTTTGTGCATAGCGCAAAGGGTAACAATTATTTTTATAAACAATAATTGTTAACCTGAAACACTCATCCAAATTTCCTTCCGAGAAAAGATGAATGTCGCCGGCAGGACTCGAACCTGCACCCTTCTGATTGCCGGTCAGATGCTCTACCTGGTTTTTTCAATTTGGATGAGTGTTTCAGGCTAATAATTATTGTTTATAAAAATAAGAGAAATATAACTTTAAAAACTTGGAAAAGTAAACAAACTATTACTAGACTGTCACTGACGCTTTACTCCCACTATCAGTGGGAATTTTTGGCTATGGCCTGACTATTAGCTCTAGTTATAAGTGTACTATATAAATTCCTACTCATTCCTTAATATCATTAACATATTATGCCTTTACAGTGCAAATATCACGCCTTTGGTAGGAGCTATCCTCTGATGCACAGGAAACCTTTCAAAAGCCACCTTCAAAGCAGAAGTGGCACTATTTCTTCCCAGTGAATTAATGCAAATATTCATGCCTCACCCCACCCCACATATAAGAAAGTGTGTATTTCATAGTTGTTACCCGTGAAAAATCACAGGATGTAACTCGACCTGCCAAAATGAGAACTGATAATAAAAAAACTTCATACATATTTACTATACATAATATATATGTATGTACATTTTTCTTGTGTTCGAATTTATTGCCTACTGGCAATTTATAGCAACCAACCCTTAGTGGAAAAATTAACATTGTATAATAATATTGCAGCGTTCTCCACATTGGGTGACTTTTCACATGTAATGTGTGAAAACAGTTAAACAAATTTATTTTTTACAATAATACGTAAGTATTATAAAATTAATGTCTCGAGTGAGAAAGGGATAAAGGAGGGAAAGGAAAGGAGGGGGGATGTGGATGGGATGGGAATCTATCACTTCAGCCTATAAAATGTGTTTGAGGGAGCAATCCGTACATCTTGATTCCAGTCTGTTGATGATTCTAGATTGTTTTGTTTAAAGTAATATAAGTTTACAAATCGTTGGAAGCGTATTTTTTTAAAGGCTTGGAAACGTTTTATTAATAATAAAAGAATTTTCATAACCTATGTAGGCGCCTGAAACTCATTAAAAATGTACAGTTTCAATGTGACTTATAGCCGAGTTGACAAATGCGTCTGGCTTCCTCCCGGGAATCGTGGGTTTAATTTCTCTGCTAGCTAAGTCATCCATCATTGTACCAGCAATATCGTCCGCTTGCACAGATCAAATAATACATAGAGATGCCTTAATACGCAAGGGGTAGAAACTAAAATAAGAGGGATGGGGGATGGGGGACGAGCCCGGCGTACCGCCAAATTAAGTAAAAAGGCAACTAAGTAAAAAGGTTTGGCTTGTTTACAAAAACCGAATATTTTATTAGAGTATTTAGTTTGACCCTTTTTGTAAGTATTTTGTAATTTGCTTACCGCAGTCGAAATAACGCGAAACGAACGTGGACAGCAGTGAAACAAAGCTGGTGTCAAAATGGGTGACACGTGACGCAAGTCTATTAATTCTAACGTCAGTGTCGGCTTGCAATAATGATAGTAGGAGTTTTTCAAATATTGTCAGGTTAAAAATTGAAATAATTTATTTGGAAAAAAATATCGTTGGGTAATAAAAAGTCCACCTTGTGCAATTTATGTATGTACTTTAGCACTGTTAAGACAATAAAATATCTTTTATTGATTTAATGATTTAATTTAATATAAATATTTTATTTACTTATTAGGTTTAGAATATGTTCTTATTATTTCATTACACTCTTTATATACCTGTTTGTTTTTTTTATGTATTTCGTAGAATTTATAGATTATGGTTTGAGGATTTATGTCTTTTGAAACCTTATTCATTTTCCTAACAGATAAATCACAACCTGCAAAGTGGTGTTTAAAGCTATTTTTGAGTGCTGGTTCTTAACATTATTTACAGAAATTCTAATATAAATTCAATTATTTGCTACAATATAGTCCGGAAGCACTACAACCCGGACCGCCAGAGGCGCTTGTGTAGCATATTGCTAGTATTTTGATAAAGCTGTGCGTATTATCTATTACTCAAAGCTAAGTACGTAGAACCCAATGCTAAGCAGTTTGTTACTATAAACAGCTTATACTATAGCAAGCAAATATATACATATTTAATTACCTCCCTGCAGCACTTAGCTCAGGGAGATCATAAATTGATCGAAATCTTACTAAATCACAAAGGTACTTCATTCCTGTGATTCAGTTTGAAATCGAGTATTTATTGGAGAATCCCTAAGGCCACCAAGATGAGAAGGGAATATAAAAAACAAACTAATACATATCGTCCGAGATATGTATTAGTTTGTTTTTTAAACGAGAGCGCTCCTTTTTGTATGGTGTAAAGACAGGGGAACTATATCACCACCCGGCTGGGCAGCGTTGTGAGGCGGGTCAAAGTAGGAGCTGTCGGAAGGGATTTATTAATGCGGGTCTTGAAGAGGTCCAGATTACATGAAGGACGAAAAACAGATGCCGGTAGCTCGTTCTCTTCATTATCATCATTGAGCCGACATTAATGATTAAAATACATACGAAATATGTATTTAATCTTTTGAACCTGTCTTTTAAATTGTAGGTGGGTGAGGTTAGGGTAGGTAAATTTTGTTTTAATTTGCAAAAATACATACTCGTAAACGAATTTCGCTAATATTTAAACTCAAATTCCAAAACGTGGAAACAATCAACAATATGACCTCTTGTTATTATGTTGACGATGAAAACGTAAATTTCATTACTGGTCGAGGAAAAGACCCCTCAAGCCAAAGATTGTTTAAGTAGGTGAAGCAATATTAATAATGGATTAGAAAAACATACAAAAGAAGCAAATGTTCGTGACTGACACAATGTTGTTTCAATAAATAATATCACAATGCCCTTGAAGTGATTTCAATACAAAACAGCACTGTACATTACCCTCTACACTGATAAGAAACTCCTGTCCAATTTTTTTTTTCAATAATGACGTTCAAAGTTAAATACCAAAATGTTACTTTTTTTTTTCTAAAGTGAGTTTTCATAGTTAAAATAATTTTCAAAGCATTAATTTTTCAAACTCCGCCAAAACGCTCCAAATGTATGACCGGTCAGTTTTGAGGTTAGAATGTCAAAAGTCAAAACAAGGATGAGCTTTACCGTACATAATTTTATATTATATTTATAGTAAAGCATAACTAAACATACGTAATAAAATTTTGTACCTTTTTAGAAACTTCAACTTGAAGAATAATTATAGTATTGAGCATTAATATTATCGTATTATCCGTATTAATAATTGGTTTGCTCATGAATACTCTAAATACTTTCATTAATAATAGTTTTTTATGTATATATTGAACAACAATTATCGAGCTTAAAGTCACCGATATTGAGTTTAAATTTCGCCAAAACTAAAAAAAAATACATATTTAAAATACAAAACAAAATCTAAAACTAAAAATGTCCATACTAATACAAAAACAGAACGCGCACGTGACATCAGGTGTTCCAAATGCAATGGTACAAACATAACACGGTGTTTTTATGAAACGATTTTTTACCGGATTTTTTGTTTGACCGGTCAGTGGCTGAGTTGGCATCGCGTTTGGGTATATATTCAGAATTGGCGTTTCTTGTTCTATATGAATATATAATTATATTTCACTTGAGTCCTTATTATATAACGGAAGCGTAAAGCTTTTAAAAGTGAATTATTTTCTTTTATAAAATAGTTTTTACTCCTACAACTATCCAGACAAATAGAGCTGTGAAATTTTCGAGAAGCCGCAGCTCACCGATCGAGTGTTTTTGTCCTTTCCCAAACATATTTGCCGCTTTATATTAAATATTCATTTACGTCCCGGAAACTATTTCTCATAGTACAGCTTAGCATAGTTAATGTTATTTTCTAAAAATCTTTCATTGGCACTGCTGTCAACTGATTTAACATTTCTCTAATTATTTCAATATCTCTTTAAATATGCTTAATACATAGTTCATATTTATAGGTGTTCTTTGGTAATACATTTATGTATTGGATAAAAATAATTAAAATATATACATACGTATTTTACAGAAGAAAAAGTTTGTGTCGAAATATCGTTTGCGTGAGTTAATAACTTTCCGAGAGGTGTGGTAGTGAGCAAGATGGGTGCTGGGTTTCGCTCACCTTGCCACGATGCGCGAACGTCAATGTAGTAGCCGGCATGCCGGCTTTAATGGACGTATCTTGGGTTCTATACGTGGCCGATGTTTTTTTTTCTTATTTTCAGTACCTGTACACAATATTTTACTTACGTACATAATATATGTAGATACTGTTAATAAAATTATTAAAAAATGATCAACAAATATGTTCTGATTTCTTACGCAAGAACGATTCTATGTATGTACTCATGTTGGTTTTCTACTCCCTTTCTTATCAGTTCCTAAACCAGATAGTCAAGTCTGTGGAAGATGAGATTATCTGATTCTCTGTAACTGGTAGTGTGTTGCAGCAGCATAGAAAATGAGTGCTGAATTATCAGAGTGCACATTCTGCACTGCAGAAAATTTCGGGAGACTGCGTGAGACACTTATTACGTAAAGGTACTTCAAAACTGGGGGGGGGTGGTTGAGCTTTCGGCATTTATGGGGGAAAAGTTGTGAAAAGGTTAAGGACCCCTGGATTTTCTAGCACCGCAAGGGAGGGGTTAAGTCAATAATATTTATTTTCCGTGAAACAAAATCATAGTTTTAATTAATATTTTGACTTCTGTAATGAAATATGAAAAAAGACTTAAAAACCTGAAAATTATTTTGTACGAGACAGGGTGAGGTGTGAACTCAGAACAAAAATCTGAAATCTTTCATGGAAGGGTAGAATAAAGGAGGAGTTTCCCAAGATATACCCCATCCTATCGGGGTACCTACCCAAAGCCGGCGAGCCGCACGTGCTGATAAATTTTAGTGTTTGTTATTATCATTCGTGAACGAATAAGTTAATAAAAATTTCTGGAAATAGGTATAAGACCTTTAAAAATTATGGCTAGGGTATAGTATAAACAATTTACAAGAATCTAGAACTTTTAGATCTTTAAGATGAAATGTAGTTTTTATTGCCTCAAATTTTATTTTTCAGTTTTTTTAGCATTGGGGTATTTCTATGTGGTGTGTCTGAGTTAATAGACAAAGGATGTTAAGGGGACACAATGTTTAAGATTTATGTTTATTGCTAACTGACGGCCTCCATGGTCGAGGGGGATGGCTCCGAAGGTCGCGGGTTCAAATCTTGGCGTGCGCAAGTAAATTTTATTTTAATTAATTTGTGCTGTTTCACAATTAATTAATTTAAAAATAATATATGGTATATTTGCGCACGTCCCAGAGTGGAAGATATTCTCAGTATCGCCCTGGTGAAAGACCACCATTCAGAATTGAAACGTTCCTTAAGAAGGCTTTTAGCCGTGTTTGGTGATCAGATCTGAATAGCCAGGTATTTTCCCACCTTCCTCTTCCCCTTCTCCTTCCCCTCCTCAATACCTTCAGCCTCAAAACATTCCCTAATTGTGAATGCCATATTCTCTATGGCTCCAGAGGGTTGGGTGCAGTAGAGACTCTTGTTCGGTATTCATATAAAAAAAAATGTAAGCCAACCCCACTTTTTTTATTTGTTATCATTTACCTGTTTTATTTGTTTTGTATATTTACATTGTTATTAGTATTTGTGTGTATACAAATGTGTTTGAACAATTTCTAACCAAAATCTTAAACATATATGTTTCATGATTGGACTAGAATTAATGCTTTTTCTTGGGTTGTATATCATTTTATTTTATAAACACCATTAATGGAACACTGTAGGACGTGGTAGTAATTTTTAGAACATGGTGAAGACCGTGAATGGTATTACAATATCATTATTGTTAAGTTTGTTACAAAAAACGAACTTGTGGTGAAACGTCATGTGCTATAAACTTGCAATGTTTTTATCATTATTGATTAATATGTGTGTATATAACTACGCGCACTAGTATATCCAATCTGGAAAAGCTTGTTACTTGTATTAACCGTCGGCCAGATATTAAGCAGATTCTTATATGTATTTGTGTATGCGCCATTGCATTCATCTCTTGAGAAGACAAATAATCTGAGACTAATATGGACCACAAGGGGCGGCAACAATAATCTGTTTAAATATGGACTTACATTAGAAGGAAACATAATTGAAAGTGACAAATGTTTATATTATAAGGGAAAAACATCCTAAATTATACTACTGACAGAAAAGGCTTGCTTAAATAAAATAAGAATGATTGTACCGAGCGTTACGTAGAGGATGGGGAAATCCCAGTGCAAAACAATGGGCGGCAGCAAAGCATGTCTAGGATGATGAACAGGAAGCCATCAGGAGTCACAATGGGACATCAGGTTCGTGTGTGAACGGCGTGTCTCTTAGACACGGCAGAGTTGGCGATGAGGTACAAAAAGATGGCCAGGAGTTCATCAGGGATTACCAAGGGGCATCAGGCCCGTGTGATTAGCGTGTCTTTTAGGTACGGCAGGAGCAGCGATGAGATACAAATAGCCAGACATATGGAACAGTGGCTTCCAGTCCCAAGAATCCCGTCACGGGAAACCCATCCGAACAGTCTAGGCCCCATTCTCGAAGATGCTGTTGGCACGTCCTTCCTTCAAGATACGATGGCGTCGATTCTGCCCTATATAGACATCTTCCTTGTTAATAATAATAGCGAGTTTGATAATCTGCACAACCACGAGCGAACCCGCGGCCTCAGCCGCTCGCGCCTGTCAAAATAATTAGAGCGCTGTTTTAAACACCAATGAGGTTGAAATATGTTCGAACAATTTTGAAAATATACTAGCAGGACACATTGAAAATTCAACTATTGAAAGTAACTTCCAATCAAATTCTAAATGTAAATGTTTGAAATCCTTGGATTACGCAGACTCAATAAATCTGTTAGAAATAGAGAAAAACCTTCATAAAGCTACATTAAAATACCCTGAAGGTGAAAAAGCAAAGATACCATACATAAAAAATGAAATCAAATTTTAAAACAATTAATCATTGAAGAAGATAATATTAACATAACCTAAATGAAACATGAAATCGAAAAAAACAACAGAAAATAAAAATATATCAGTCGAATCTGGGAGTCCAACCCAAGACTTCGGTCTTTCCGGGACAACCGCTTAACCAACTTAGCTAATGAGACCAGTTCAATTTATGTCATTTTCATCGATATCATATCTCAAATTCAAGACTTTGTCAATATTATCCTGTATTTTTAATCCCATATTATTGGTAGCTATCTTTATGATGATCGCAAAGATTTTCACAAAGGTAAAAACCTCACAGAATAGAGAATTTTAATTATTTTCTAACTAAATCGGTTTTACCGATAACAAATAATTATTTTTTAAAACCCCGTCCAAATTAGAATTGGGTAGAAGTAAATAAAATCATATAAATAAGTCGTCACAATGTGGATTAACCACAGTTTGAAAATGGTCTTGAACGCCGAAACAGCCGTCACAATAATAAAAACTAAAAATACTTCCAGAACTTAATAATAACATTATTAAATTTGATTTACATTAAATTTTAAAAAAAAAAGGAGTTCTACGAATGTAACACAAAAACAAAATAATATAATAATTCATGAACAGTCATGTCAATGTATAACTCACAATTAAAATTATTGTCTCTCGAACTGCTCAAAATTAGAAACAAGTAATAAAATCAAATATCTCTGAAAAGTTATCGATAAAAATCTTAAATGGAAGGATCAAATCAGTTAATTTGTTAAAAAGATTAGAAAATTAATTTATATATTTATTATAATCAATAAAACAATATAATATATTATGCACTATCCACTTATAAGCCTAATCCACTTCACAATTCGCCATGATTAATTGGGGGTCAGGATATAAATAAAAAGAACATTTTTATCAATAAAACATTTGTAATTAATATATTACACACTATCCACTAATAAGTCTAATCCACTTTACAATAAGCCATAATTAGTTTTCATATAATACTAGCTTGAACCCAGTAAAGACTGTACAAAAAGTGATAATTATAATTATACTAAAAACCTAAAACTCCAGAAAAATACTATTTGAAAAAATTAAGGTAAGAATTTTGAAGGACATATTTAAAAAAAATTCAATATGTACTTAACAAATACTAAAAGAATTATAAAAATACCTATTCATCAAAGAAAATCGCAGTAGATCTAAATTCATATTCTCTCCGCGTAAAATTAATATGTAATTTGTACAACACCATTACGCACCCCAAAGAATACTTCTTTTTTTAATAAACTACTTGAAGATATTGGAAAAATAAACGATTCTAACAATCTCTCAAATGCGATTAAATCACACTACAAAATCAACTTAAAAGTCCCCGAAAATCAAATCAAAGTCAACTAAAACCAACCCACAAACTTTATTAATATATTTAATTATTTATGACCAAATTGGGCTTTACACGGTTAATATTTTATATCAGTTAATTCAGATTTTATTTCCACACATATACTTACATATTTTATGTTATGCTTATTATAACTAATCAAAACTTCTAGCTATGGACTCTATTTTTTCAATTATATAAATTCAATTCAATTCAATTCTTTATTCTTTTTAAAAATTTAACAAAATTTACATTTTAAGGCATTTTTAAAGATAATACAGGATGTACAACATCCAAAATAATTACATATAAAAAATAATAAAAAAAATTAAAAAAGAAGGTAGACATACGTATTCTTAGTAAATTGCATACAAGGCATACTGGTACAAGTAGCAACAAAGCTTTATGTTTAAAAGCAGCTTCGTTGATGCTAAATATGTCGATATATATATATATACCAAAAATCTCTGTAATATTATCATGTAAACCATTTTATTATTAATAAATTAATTAAAAACAAAACCATTGTAAACCTTTTTATCTATATTGTTACGTAACAAAAGGAAGATCCTAGAATAGTTCTAGCTTCTCGGTAGCAATAGCCTGGCATCCAATAACACGACAGCCCGCCGACGGCTACGATAATCAACCAATCCGGTGAGTTCCCACCACCCAGCGTGGTTAATCAACCAATGAGGGCTAGCGGAACGCATGGCCGCATGGAACGGCGTAGCTCGAGAAGCGACTCCGGCGTCCGTCAGCACTCTATTCCCGACCTCCGAGCTATCACCTGCGTGCTCCGTTAGAGCTCGCAGTCCGGTTCATTTATTGCATCATTCGAGTCCACAGTTGGAAACATCAATTGCATGTGGGCTTGAGGCCCCTAGCACAGTGTTCCGCAAAGCGTGTGCCGCGGCACACTGGTGTACCGTGGTCATCAGTTGGTGTGCCGCGGAAAAAAGATAATTCACCTAAAAATAGCTGAGAGCTATAAGAGCGAGGCGCTTTGTTGGGTGAGGGGCGGGACAGCCTTCCCCGCGTGGCGCGCCTGGCTCACAAGCTATCGCCGAACGCAGCACGCATGCGTATCGAGTAAGTACTTTTATTTACTCGTATCATTTCATCCCTAGTCCTCAGTCGTCGTTGTCGCGCCCGATTGAGTGGGCGTAGCGTCACTTTTCGCCAGTGTCTAGCCGTTAAAAAATCTTTATTGGCCAGTAACTAGCCGCTAGTTTGTGATTGTGTCGTCGCGAGCGTAATAGATTTTTTAATAACAAATAAATAGCCCATAATACGTGTATATAATGGATAAATTCGTTAAACGTACCGCAAGTTTGTCAAGTGAAACTAATGTATTCCAAGAAGAAACAGAGTCAACAAAGAAAAAACCTAAGCTTGTTTATCGAAAATATGATGAGAGCTATGTAAGTTATGGCTTTATATATTGCGGAGACGAATCATGTCCAATTCCAAAATGTTTTGTTTGTGGAGAAACTTTGGGCAATAATTCGATGGTGCCCAGTAAACTTTTACGACATTTAACTACTAAACACCCATCGATAGCTAAAAAAGACAAAGCCTTTTTTCAACGTTTAAAAGACCAGTCTAAGAAACAGGTAACTCTCATGAATTCGTCTTTTAAAACATCAGACAAAGCGCAAAAAGCTAGTTACGTGATCGCTAATATGCTAGTTAAAGCCAAGAAGCCTCATTCTCTCGCTGAAACTTTAATTATACCTGTCTGCAAAGAAGTTGTCAAGATTATGATTAGCCAAGAAGCCGCTAAGGAAATCGAAAAAATACCAGCGTCAGCAGATACAATCTCACGTCGCATTAATGATATTTCTAGCCACATTGAATCAACGTTAATTGAAAAATTAAGACTTAGTGGAGTTTTTGCGCTACAAGTCGATGAGTCTACTGATATCAGCGGTCACGCGCATCTCATCTCAAATGTGAGGTACACTGACGGATGTGAAATAAAAGAGGAGTTTTTATTTTGTCTACCACTACCAGGTTATACCACAGGAGAAGAAATATTCAAAGTAACAGACCAGTACTTCAGTGACCATAATTTGGAATGGCACAACTGCATAAGCATTTGTACAGACGGAGCAGCAGCTATGACGGGAAAAATTAGGGGATTTGTAACCAGGGCTTCTGAAAAAAACCCTAATATTAAAAATGTACATTGTTTTTTACACAGGGAAGCACTGATGATGAAGTCTCTGCCTGATGAATTGTTGTCTGTCCTACAAAAAGTTGTTAAAATTGTCAATTACATCAAGTCGCGACCGCTAAACTCTCGTCTGTTTAATGCAGTGTGTCAGGAAATGGGAGCAGATCATCAGTCACTTCTATTTCATACAGAAGTACGATGGCTTTCTCGCGGAAAAGTGCTATCTCGGATTTACGAGCTAAAAAATGAGACCCAGTCGTTTTTAGAGACCCAGGGTTCAGATTTTGCTTCTGTGTTTAAAAAAGAAGAATGGGTAGTAAAACTTGCATATCTGGCGGACATATTCGCTCATTTAAATGAGCTCAACAGAAAAATGCAAGGCAGGAATTCTAATATTTTAACGTCTTCGGACAAAATTGAAAGCTTTCGCGCTAAGTTGGTGTTATGGAACAGCCACGCTGTCAATGGTAATAATGAAATGTTTCCAAATGTCATGGCTGCCGATTCAGAAAAAAAAGTGCAGGCTTTGATAGTGAAACACTTGGAGCTATTAGCAGAAAAAATGAACTATTATTTTCCTAAGTGTGACCTGCAACCTATGGACTGGGTACGGAATCCATTCTCGGATAACATTTCCCTTGGACACTTACCGATAAACGAGCAGGAAGAATTCATGGAGTTAAAAACTGACAGGACATTAAAACTAAAATTTTCTGAAGTAGAGGTAGCACATTTTTGGCTGCATATAAAAATTGAGTATCCACTGCTTTCAAAGCGTGCTGTTGCAATTCTATTACCATTTGCCACAACCTACTTATGCGAATTGGGATTTTCAACTCTCACTACTATTAAATCGAAAAAAAGAGAGCGCCTGAGGACGATCAATGAAGAGATGAGAGCAGCCTTATCAACGATTGCTCCAAATTTTGATCGCCTGTGCTCAGTTAAACAGGCTCACATTTCTCACTAAACATCTTATCATATTAGGTATATTGATTTTAGTAATAAATAAATATTAAATAAACATTGCTTTTTTCTTTGGTGTACCTCTAAAATTTTTTTATTTGATAGGTGTACCTTGAACACAAAAAGTTTGCGGAACACTGCCCTAGCAGATAGTTCCCATACTACCTTGTAAAACACCTAAAATGGTATCCTTTTTAACTGTTAAACTCAGTGTGAGGATATTCAACGCCTGTGCTCATTGTACGCTGACCACGCAGTCAACCCCTCGGCCATGGCGTCGCTTTTCCCCCAATTCCCACTCCTAATACTGCTGCTATTCCATCTGTAACAATATATATAAAAATCAATGTAAGGTTGTTTGTTTCTTTGTCCTCGATGTTCTCAAAAATCGCTGGACCGGTTTCGCTGAAAATAGCACAGTTTGTTCTTATTAGTGCCTACAAGGTTTAGAAAGTAATTTCAATGAAATCAAATACGTAAAACTGTGGATATAACGTTTTAAAATTAGTATGAAAACATTGAAGCCGCCATGTTTTATTTAGGTTAGCCCATGGATAACACGCCGGTTAGCCACATATTGCATATTCAAAAGAAGATTTTTTTGGGTAGAGTATTTTCAAAATGTAAAACACACGTACGTACCTACATAAAAACTCTATTACTTAGATATGTTTTGAAATAATAAACGTTTGGAATGAAATAACATTTTCAAATAGTTTCTTGTTTAGAGATAGTTAATTTCGCTGTCAAATCAATTATGGCACCCTAATGACAAGCAAAAATTCACAACATCATAACATAACCGAGCAAGGCCGGGTACACATCAGCTAGTTATTAATAAATTAATTACAAAACAACATTTTATTATTATTATTTTTTCAATTATCTTTCTGAAACACTTCAGGAAACATTTATATGTAAACATTTTTTTTTTTTTTTTACATGAATACCGCACAAGAGTCCCAAACTGCTCCCAACCGTCTGGAGCCAGTGAGACTATGGCATTCCCAATTGGGGAATGTTGTGAGGCTGAAGGTATTGGGGAGGAGAAGGAGAAGGGAGAGAGGAAGGTGGGGAAAAAGGGAAATACCTGGCTATTCAGATCTGGTCACCAAACACGGCTAAAAGCCATTTCAAGCAACGTTTCAATTCTGAATGGTGGTCTTTCACCAGGGCGATACTGAGAGTATCTTCCACTCTGGAACGTGCGCAAATATACTATATATTATTTTTAAATGAATTAATTGTGAAACAACACAAATTAATTAATAAAAATTACTTGCGCACGCCGGGATTTGAACCCGCGACCTTCGGATTCGTAGTCGAGAGCCTTACCCCTCGACCATGGAGGCCGTCAAACATGTAAACATGTGAACGCAATATGTACACTCCGCTTCCCAACACTACATTGCTTAAAAGTGTAGTGTTGTAAATTAAATCAATCATCCGAAATAATAATAATAATAGCTGAAGTACCCGGCGTTGTCCGGAGTAATCAATGCTTTGAGATAAAATTTTAAGGTTGTGACGTATTACCCCCATCCCTACCCCTACCCTACTTCTACACCTATCCAGTAATTTCCATCTTATTTTGAAAGCACCAAAATTCTCCTTTAAGGGGTGGAAAAGGAGGGTGGGTGTAGCAGTTTTTCAAAATCTCATATAGACAATGACCTTCTTCTTGGTTCGAAGATCAATTGTGCAAAATTTCATCAAGTTCTGAATAAAACTGTATATTTGTATATAAAACAAACACGCACCACCCGCCCGGGATATTCTGCTTTACATAACAGAAGATTAATAATGTACGGTTAATACCGGTTAATAGGAAAACATAAATACATTTATTAGTTCAACTGGATTGAATTAACAGATCGGAATTGGACGCCAGCTTACGGCTTACGGCATGGGACAGCCTGGCGCAGATTGCATTTAATGAATTAGAGGCGGATGATTGATTTTCAACTATCACGTCATATTTCGGCGCCGTGCTCGAAAAACCTTTTAATTTTCATGTATTTTACGCTTTACCGCAGCTTGATGCGGGGTTTATTTCTACTATTAGTTCGGTGAATTAGTTTTTGATCTGTTAGCGTTATTGATTTTTGAATGTTATTACCATCAATTTATGTTCAAATTTAGCAGAGCGGTAAGGTACGTTCTGGGGCCAGAGGTTACTAGATAAAATCTTGGTTAAATGTTAAAACATTAACGGAATTCATTGTTTGTTAAAATAAAATAAAATAAACTTATGGCTTAACCTCTCGGACGCCTTGGAGAAATCTCTAAAAACCGGAGTATTTCCGCATTTGCGAGTATAATTTCGTAATTAATGACTTATTTTGTGGAAAATATAATGTTTTCGTGTATTTATAAAAATTGTATGAATATACCATAAGTGGTTTCCCAGAATAGCTTCATACATTTAGAGAAATTGTGATATTTTTTATTTCATGTTAGAAAAAATGTTAAGAAATTTCACAATATTTTCCAGAAAGTTAAATAAGTATCCTTCAGAATAAAAATAAAATAATGTGAGGTTTTCTTGTAAATAAGTACAGTAAGATGACTTTGAAAACCGGAAATATTTTTCGCGGCGAGAGGTTTTTTTTCTTCAATTGAAGCACGCGCGCGTGTGACAAACGAGAATCGAAAATCTTTTCAATGTAAAATTATTCATTTACCGAACGAATAAAAATTATTTTAGTATTGCACGAACATATTTAATGCTCAAAATCCCTTCAAAGACCTTTCCGAATCGGTTCCATATTGCACGTTTTCGTCTCACAGGGGCACTAAAAAATAAACACTTTGTATAAAAGTACACAGGCAGTTAAAAAAATGTATAAGGTTTCTAATGACAAAAGTTCTATGTGAAATACGTACTGGAATTTTAGGTAAAATGCTCGAAAATGCCTAGTTTTTAAACTGCACATATTTTCAGAAATTTTAGCACGTATTTCATAGAATTTAAAAGATTACGGTTTGAGAATTATCATCATCGGACACCTTAGACATTTTCCTAACAACCCGTATAGAATTTAAAGATAAATGATTTGCTCCGTTGCTTGCGTCAGTAACCTGACCTTAGCGCCTGATGTAAATAATAATGAACTATGTGACTGAATATCCCATGGAACATATAATTTAACATTCGTTGCATATTTCAATGCAATCAGGTGAAAACAGTGCAACACCGAAAACATTTCGGGTGCTTTATTGTTCCACTGGTTCGTTCGCATTACACACAATATGCCCACTGACCAGAAAATACCTAGAAGTGTGATGTAAACCGATTGAAAAAAAATTTATATCGCCAATGTATACAAGACGTTTCTACCCCAAGGCCCTTTTTTTATTTAACCCTTTGATCCCGGGTTAATTCAAATTAACACGAACATTGTGATTTTTTTAAAGTGGATTTGTCATTTTCTAAGATTCGGAAATTTTCTCTAAGGCGTCCATTTTTTTTTTTTAGATTCCAATCCTTATTCTTGCGACAAATAACGGAAATATAAGTAACAGCTCCCATTTCGGCTGTCTTGCTTTATCTGGGATCCATTGTTATTTTCTTTATATTTGTTAACTGCAAATGTTTTTTTTTTGTAAATAAAACTATTGTTCGTGTGTTGGGTTTTTATTTCCTTACTTATAAAAAATAACCCTCTGAAGCCCAAAAATAATTTTAATCAAATTAGAAACCATGAAATTAAGTATTAATAAAAAAAAAATATTTCACCAAAAATTTTCAAATATATATATGAGGGATTAGCAACCAAACAAGATGGTCTGTATGTGGAAACAAAATGCGGTGCTGAAAAGGATAAGTTACTCTGATTGTTTTTTTTTATTTAAAAAAACCTCTAACTATTTTCCACTTGTTTTCAGACCGCGTCGGTTTCACCCTATCACGGGCATCTTCAGACACTGTTTTATTTTATTAACATTATTCGAAGCCTCACACATCAATCCGTTGCTTATCGAGGGACGAATCTTGTTTAGGAAGATGAATTATAATCAAATTCCTGTACTTTACCACCCAAAATAAAATATGCGGCTTCTTTTCTAAATTAGAGAACACAAATAATTTTAAAAATAAATACCACTATTAAATAATATCGCCAATAATATGTCTTTTCCAATATTAGGTCTTCTGCGTGCAGAACCGTATATCGCTCGTATATATGTCGTTAATAAACAGTGTTTATCTCAAGTAACCTGCCAGGTAAGTATGGACCTGTATAATATTATCTGCCAGTGCATAAAATTAATAACCTGTAGGTTTTAACGCGGCATCACGTTCATGGGTCAAATGCCTTGTACAAATAGTTTGTTATTACAGATTGATGAACCGCTAAATACAATTTCTTTCCCATAAGTAGTAATAATAGATTATCTAAAGTTAGTGATAAGATAGAGAATGGGAAAAAAAACGTTTGTACAGCGCCGTTGAGATGATTTTTCACAAAAACTGCGCTATGAGTGGAAGATACTCTCAGTATCGCCCTGGTGAAAGACCACCATTCAGAATTGTAACGTTGCTTGAAATGGCTTTTAGCCATGTTTGGTGACCAGATCTGAAAAGCCAGGTATTTCCAATTTTCCCCACCTTCCTCTCCCCAATACCTTCAGCCTCACAACATTCCCCAATTGGTAATGCCATAGTTTCACTGGCTCCAGACGGTTGGGAGCAGTTTGGGACTGTTGTGTGGTATTCATATAAAAGATAAAAAAAAATACAAATCATCCAAATATCATTATTTTAATTTATTTTTTAAAAAATCGGTATATTGTAATTTTTTATCAATTTCACCAGAATCACGAGGGAATATTGAGCTTATTTTGGACACACAGACACGCCCACAATACACTTCTATGGGTGATCTCTTCAGTGACTGAATCATATACACTCGGCAGTGGATTAAGTACCACATGACTGCACGAGAGTAATAAATCAAAATAGTGATGTGTCAAACCCCTTCTGTCATTATTTGCTACTGACACTCTGATATGACGAATATGCAGAGTTGCCATACAAGTTATTGTTCAGTGGTGTTAAAATATGTTAACCAGCAACGTTGTGATACTAGGAACAGTAAAAAAAGTCATTTAGTTTGTCAGGACCAACGTGGGGGAGGAATTTCCCGCTCATATGGATCTAGAAAAAAATAAATAGGAGGTAAAACACTAAAAAAATCATCCATATTTTTTAGTATTCTTTTCTGTCTGATATTTCTAGGTCAATGCAACTGTTTTTCTCTGGCAACGTTATATTCACTGGCGTGCATTGCTCCTTGACCAATATTAGGATGTAGCCTTTTAGGTATTGATTATCATAATGCCATTACACTAAAAGTATGAACGATAAGGCGCTCAAGGCAAATTATAATTAAATGTTTGAAATTTGCTAAGTAAAACCATTTCCTTAAGGTGTAACGATCGTGAAATAAGAAATTTCTGATATTTCTTGAAATTTTTTCTGATGTCTGGAAAAAATAAGGTGGGAGCAGTTTTTCAGCCTTTATATTCTGTAGGCCACTAGTTATATACATCATGAACTATCAACCTTAAAACATTCATTTAAATCATCCAGCTTCAGTGTACTTTCTCGAGTGCAAAAAGAAAAAATATATTTCTTTATTCTGTGAAACAAGTAGCCCCGTATTTTGCATATCGCTTGTGATGGAAATTCCTTTTTTCGTATATATTTCTTTGCTAGATGGCGATCCTTAATCCAGCGACAAATACCGTAAGTAAAGTGACAGATCACGTTTAGGCGGTCATCCTTGGTCTGGGATTCATTATTATTTTTATTTAGTTTTTTTGTCATTTTTATATATTTCGGTGTTATACTGAAGTGCTTTGTTTTAAACCGCTCGATTCTTTTGATAATAAATGATAATCCTTCATATATGCATGGTGAACTTTTAAATAGCAACAAAAAGCCTGTTTTGTTTCTCTTTCTAACACAGTTTAAATCATATCCATTACTGTAGTACAAAATGAGATAACATGACTTTTATGAGTACGTTTCAGGCTGGGAGTAATATCTCCCCAAAAGACTCAAGGGGTTAAATAAAACTTTTTATTTTGTGCTAAGTTTTCTTAATTGCTAATTAATACTTATTAATTTAAAACAATAAGTATCTAAAATAAAATTTGAAAAACAAAAACATCCAAATAATTATCTGAGGTAAATGTCGAAACAAAAGTGCGGTGCTGTAGGGGTTAGCTATAAAACGGCAAGACGCGCAATCCTATTCGTTTGCTTGGAATTATTAAATTGCACGTGATTTTTTTTTTTAATATTTCTAAACGCCCGCAAAGTCGAGTAGTAAAAGATGTCCTGAGGTCATTTAGGTTCACGTCTACTTTGTTAAATCGCAGTGGATAATAATGCGGTCGTTTTTTTTTGCCGAAGATTCTATATTTTGCAATAGCTTTATCATTGATGTCATCCAATTTTTCTAGATATGAAGTTTTTTAAATAAAATACAGTTGACTGTATAACAACATGACTAATAATTCTAATAAATAACTCAAACTAATAAACAAAATACCTTATAACCAAGAGTGGAAGATACTCTCAGTATCGCCCTGGTGAAAGACCGCCATTCAGAATTGAAACGTTGCTTGACATGGCTTTTAGCCGTGTTTGGTGACCAGATCTGAATAGCCACGTATTTCCCCACCATCCTCTGTCCCTTCTCCTTCCCCTCCCCACTACCTTCAGCTTCGCAACATTCCCCAATTGGGGATACCATAGTCTCACTGGCTCCAGGCGGTTGGGAGCAGTTGGGACTCTTGTGCGGTATTCATATAAAAATAAAAAAACAACCATTTTATGACGTTGTATTTGAAGTAAGATTTTTTTATCTGAGTACCGCACAAGAATCCCAACCGTCTGGAGCTAGTGAGACTATGGCATCCCTAATTAGGGTATGTTGTGAGGCTAAAGATTGAGGTTCGGGAGGGGAGAAGGAGATGGGAAAGAGTGAGGTGGGGTAATAGCGGGCTATTCAGATCTGGTCACCAAATACGGCTAAAATCATTTCAAGAAACATTTCGATTCTGAATGGTGGTCTTTCACCAGGGCGATACTGAAAGTACCTACCACTCTTGAACGTGCTGCAAATATACTACATATTATTTTTAATGCGTCGTGAAATAACACAAATGGAATTTACTTGGGCACGCCGGGATTTGAACCCGCGATGCAATGTCATCTAAATTGGCTTAAAACCCAGGATGACTCATCTAATTAAATCATCACCATTGTGTTTTATACCTACGCGTTCGGTGGGGAAAGTACAAATCTCTAAAATCTACTTATTAGGGCGTAGGACTAGTTTTCTCTTTATCAAGACCGCGAAACCGAAATTGCTCTTCCTACTTTACATTCCCCCTCCCCCCTTCCTCCCCCGTGTCAATTTACAAACACCCTGTGGTTGGCTTCTTGTAGCGTGACTCTAATTTGTCAATCATTCGGATATTTGGAGCGCCGAACAAACATTGTTGTAATTCGAAATCACACATTGCCACATTATTATTAGTATTGATTTCGGCTTGAATAACAATGGATTTGAGTATATCTGTTGATAACTGATTGATATTTGATTCGTTTCTTTGGCCATCGTGCAAACAAACAATATCGTTATTGGACTATCGTGTTTTTGCACGCACCGAGTTTCAATACGATGGGTAAATAAACATTGTTATTTGTTTGTTTTTTTTTTATTATTTTATTGAAGTTAAAAAAACCTCATTGTAATATTTAATCATTGAAGAAGATAATATTGACATAACCTAAATGAAACATGGAACTGAAAAACAACAGAAAATAAAAAGATATCAGTCGCATCTGCGACTCGAACCCAGGACCTCTGTCTTGTTGATCTCTGTTGTCCCGGAAAGACGCTAACGCTCAGTTGACAGTTCGCGTCTGTACATGCGAATACTCGCATCTGTGCCGTGCCTACACTGTACTGTCCTACACTGCGCGGTGCTGGTAGATGTAAACAGACTTTTTATCACCAAACATTAACGTTTCAATTCTGTATGTATGACCAGGGTAATCCTGACAATATCTGGTTGAACGTGTTATTTCTCTGTGCAGGGAATCAAACCCGTGACAATCTGCTGCAGAGCCAAATGCGTTAACCATTACTCGAAAGAGACCATCGTATCATAAATTCGCTTAAAAGATCATATTACTATCTGCTTGCGTTGATCACCTGATATATTTTATCTTCTCAGATTCATTGACGAAACGTTAATCCAATATATCCTTTTAAAAAAAATTGAGCTTAAAATTCCTCGGTCCTCACTTACTAATGTAAATATTACATTACATTTTTTATGCGAAATTAGTGGAACAAGGTTTGCGTCCTAAGTGCAAATTAGAATAAGATTGTAGCCTGTAATTAATTTATCCGTTTCAGAAATATGAGAAAATAAAATTGATGGTTAAGTAATCCAGGAAAGGTCACTTATACTTTCTTTTCTTTTCTATTCTTTTACTTTTCAGATCTTATTACCATCCTACCTGAGAAATTTCCTAACAATTGAAAATAAGGTTAAGCCGCTATAAGTTTGAGGCGCTGTTAGACGGAACTGCTGAGAGCCGTTAAATTTAATATAATGATAAATCTTTTAATTAAAATAATAAACCTTTGTTTCTATGGAATAGACGAGATAGTTTATTCGATCGTTTGGTTTTTGGTTTCAAGGCACGCTCTATATTTTATGTCTGAATGGGGGTAAACTATTATTTAATTTAAGCCGAATTATAAAAGCTTTATTAATAAAACAAAAATTGTGAAAACTAAACAATTAAAAGATGGTGTAAATAAATTAAACATTTAACGTTATACACTTCTAGTGTGATGGATGTTCCGGCTTGCTTGAAATAAGATTACGCACATTTGGCTCAAGATGGAGAACTGCATTTCTTTCAAGCTTTTAAGTGGTATTAGACATGGTATTGATTATGATACCCTTGAGGTGGTTTTGCACAAAAAAACGTGATACAAATCATCCAAAGCATTATTATGGTATCTAATATCGTATTCATTATGGTATCTATTATGGAATCAAATGTAGTATTAATTCTCTTGCGTAACTAACAGCGAAAATTTTAACTAACAGCGATAATTTTATTTGCACCTGTAAGGCAAGATTTGTGGAATTGAAAATACTGGTTAAATTGTCCAAAAAACAAGTATAAAATGATTGATTCTTTTAAAATATGTCCTTTGTCTACTTTTCTCCATGGCAAGCAATAATGGAGTGGTTTTTCGTTGGAATAGAGGTGTATAAACCGGCATAAACCGGCATATTACAGAAACTATGGTAAAAATTTTCACCTCGGAATTCTATTTTTACGTATTTTTTATTTCATTATTTAGTCATTTTATACATACGCGATGGATAAAAAGCTTGTTTGGTTTCTCCATCGGTATATTTTCCATACCGATGGATTCAATACAGTATTTTGAATCATGTTTTATCCGGGTTCAGTGGAATTTAAAAACAATTCATTTTCTGACATTTATTTCCAAAGGCAAACAAATTGTCGTAAACAAATGTTTTTCTGTAATACCCAAACAAGTTTCCTGAACCCAAATTCAATGAAGACGCTCAACGCAACGTAATATGACTATGTGTAAAAAATATGTTTATTTTATCAAACTTAATGATAATTTTATTATGCTTGTAGTATCTTTGGGGTAAAGCAGTTTTGCTTTAGGAGAAGATTACTTGCAGAGGTCACCTCTTCTCCCGCACTTCCTTCAGCATCCCAATATTCTCCAAACGGAGATTCATTAATTATTCTGGCTAAAATCAGAACAAGTGTTAATTTTGTCTAAAGTGTGTTTGTGCAGTGAACTCCCATGGAAAAGATAATAAGACAAAACAAACTTGTATCATAACTTCACTGCACTTTAAACAGCGCGCCATTCAAACTCCATGTAAATAATCCACCCATCCGTATAGATAATACTGCCCGAGAGCAAGTCCGAAATGAATCACATATGTGCGTTATGAATTCAGCCACTATGGTACATTCTGCTCTAAGAAATAATTCATACAAAATATACTAGTAACGCTTCCTCGGGAAACCGTGCCGAGCATGCAAACCTTGTTAATCTACAGCTGCCTGAGCGCGCAGCGACTAAGGCGATTTATTAATAATATAATGTAATAACTATAATAATAACAATGTTTTTTTTTTCTTCTTTTTTATAACAAAATAATAAATAATCATATCCTCTTTGGGATTTCACGTGCTGAGGATTTCATTTACAAAATATTAAATTACATTATATTACACGTGCATGAAAAAAAAATAATTGTAAGGTGAGGTGTTTTAAGTGCAGTTGAGTGGTTTCGGTGTTAGTCTGTATTTGGTGCTGATATATTTTCTATTTCAGATCTACCTATTTAACGTATCCAGTGTTTTATTTGATTTTTAAATTTATTATGGTTGTTCTGATTTTTAAAGGATAGTCGGATTTTGTTGTAGAGTTTAGTACAATAGTACAATAAGTTTTTTTGTCCAAATTTTGTGTTTGTGGTTCCTTGTTGTATGTGTTGTTAAGATATAGGATTTGACTGGATGTAGGAATGCGGGAGAAGGAGAGGAGGAAGGTTGGGAAAGAGCGGTTACGGGAGACAGATCATTTGTACAGACTTACCCGGAGAGGGGTGTCCCTCCAGGGAGCTCGGCTCTGGACATTCGGCTAGCTCAGTTTCGGCAGGCCAAGAAGCTCCTCTGCAGGGTCGTAGGCCGACAGGCAGTCTTATAATTGGGAACTGGGCTCGAATACTTTGTCAAATGAAACTACCGAATGCTTTCAGACTCAGGGTTTAATTCAGAGGAAGGTACAGACACGGTGAGTGAAGTTATGATAAACAGTAGGCTAACCTAACCTCAAATGAATGTTACAGGTGATTTCTCTCTGATATTATCTAAACGGGCATGTGAACAGGGACTCGAATAAGTTACAACACAAATAGGGGAATGTAAAGACAGCTCACAGTTTAGGTTGTAGGGGCGAATGGGGTCTTCGTGGAAGCAATTATCAGCCACCCAAGATGGTTGCTCGCGTGCTCCTCTTCGAGACGTAGTCGGCGACGTGCCAGGGAGGCCATCTCCAGAGCGGGTGAGGGTGCGTGCTTCCGAAGCCGGGTCCGAGCAGTGAATATGGCGGGTGCGTGGAGAGGGAATCCGCGCGTCCGTGCGAGGTGTCGTTCGCGGTCGTATGTGGCGCTGGTGTCGTTTTAACGTTGATGTAGACGAGTGGCTAGGTTTTTAGGAACTTACTGACGTTACGTAACAGTGTTTTTGACTCTGAGATCGTGTTGACTTTGTATTTCTATTATATTAACACCATTTTTTTATGGAATAATATTTTCCAAGAATCAACAGTTTTTTTTCTGTGATTATCATATTTTAAGTTGTTATTAAAATTTGTTAATTACTGAAGATGTTACTTTTGCATATAAAAAAATGAACAGTTTCTTGTGTAAATTACGATTTTCGTATTGAAAACTATTTTTGTAGCCAACGAGAATGTATTAGTCATTAGTCACAGACGTTTTAATGAAACGCCGAATCGTATCGTGTTACTAGGTCGCTTATCTCTGGTGCAGTAATATGATGAAATTCCTTTAGATCTGGGGGAAAATACGTTCAATTGGAAAAGACCGAAATAGTATTTTTACACTTTGAATCTCTGATTGAACTCTCAATGAGATAGGCTACGAACCTCCACTGGTCAGAACGCTTAGATTAGCGTTTTTCAACATCCGTCATATTTTAATGACAATTTAACATTAAATTTTCGACACAGCTTCTCATCAAATCGTTATCGAACGTGAAGCCTAACTGTCGTACTGTTTTACCCGAGGACTGATCACATATCAATACAAAACTTACGGGTCAGGACTCAGCGTTTCACGGAGATCGTTCAAATGTCGAATGATTATCTATTCGATCGTTACTCAAAGATGGTAGAAACAGTATCATATAAAAACACGTATAAGAGTACCTACCTATTTTTACGTATTTTGGAACATTAATTACGCCTTTTTTTAAATCGTATTTTATTAAAAAAAGAAAAATAATTTTGTAAGGTATTCAACATTCGACGCAGTGTCCTCCTATTGGCATGTATTTTGAAACATTAATTCGGATTTTTTAAGTTTATTTTATTTTATTGAAAATAAATTAAATGTTAATCCTTCCACGCAGTATTCACCCTTGCAAATGTGTTTTGAGTCAATAATCCGACGGATTTTTAATGGTGTTTTGTTTTAAAAAAAATAATTTAAATATTGTTCATCCTTCGACGCAGTGTGCCTGCAACCCTCCTACTTAGAGACCAATTCAAGCGAATTATATAAGAGACACCGCTCCTCACGCCCTCGCCCCACGCCTCGCCGCACGCCTCGCCGCACGCCTCGCCGTCCTCCGGGAAGTGTATATTTATGAATCGTCTCAACTCTCCCGCGCCAATTTCGACTCGACTGTCTATTATCCGATTGACTTACCTCCGAGGGTAATACATTTTTCTTCGGTGGAGTCCCCTTAAGTTACCGCAAACCTAAAATAGGTGACATTTTCGCGGCGGTGCTTTCAGAGAAATAAAATATATATAAGCAAAAGGCTCTATTATTTCATCTGATATCTCAGACCTCTTTGTGAATCTTGGACATTTATTTTATGAATTCATTTACGATTTAAATGTAAATCTTTCTTCAGATTTAAATCGCTTGATAAATAGAGTTTAGATATTCTTGAAATTCAATTCATTTATATAATAATTAATAGCACTGATAGGCTAATTGCCGCCATTGACTTCTCTCGTCGTCAAACCAACACCGATGGTAGATATGTCGCACAAAATCAACTAAACTGCCCCAAGTCAAAATATTCCAAACTGGTGTAATGTACCTCAGTTTCGCAGCTTCACTATGTACATAATGTGTACCCATATATTACATGGATTTATTATGTATAACATAACCGTGAAGGGGGGGTGTGCATATGTGTATTACTCCTGAAATTATGATAATATCTTTTATTATTTTTTTCGTGCTTTGTGGTTTGATGTATTCATTAAATAAAACAAACACATTATTTTAAAGCACTGACGTATTTTCAAATTAACACCAACCGGTTTCGCTTATCTCAAGCTTCATCGGGGTAAAATTTAAAACTAAACAATAACACATAGAGTGCGTGTATAAATATATGTAGTTGGGGTATACAAAAGGAAGAAGATAAACTAAAAAACGAAACAATGGAAAAGTGAGAGAAAGACATTGTTACATGTAACAGAATTGGACAACACATAAAAAAGAAAGAAACATACTTGTCGTTATTTTTTAGTATAATTTGTATTCTGATGAGGGAATCTTCGCTTCCGAAACATGTTGATATATATGAAACAGTGGTAAGAAAAAAGTATTTCTTATTAATTTAATAAACAAATAATTTTTGCGGTCAAAGGAACAAATGAAAACAATTGTAACTTTGCTGTGTTTTGCATTAATATTGAACAAGTGATTTATACTTGCTCGCACTTGTCTAGCTCATTCGTGGGACGCCTCTGGGAATCTGAACCAGCCTCTTAAGTTTTATTTTTAAAAACGCACCAGGAAAATACATCGTGGGAGTCTGAACGAGCTCTTGAAAGTTTTTTTGTTGTTGTTGGAAACCCATTATTATAGAAATCGAATGACACCATTGTTTTACCCCAAATCCGTGTTTAAAAAAAGCCTTGTGTCAAAGTAATGATTGACGTCAGGTGACTATGTTTTTATTTACGCAACTTTTCAAGCTACTAACCACCTAGCAGTGCAACACCGGCCTTCACACTGGATTAACGTCTAGAAAACGTGATATACGAGATCGGAGATAGACGGTGTTAGCAACATTGAATGTGTTTTTGGCATCATGATTTCTTAGATTTTTACCAAGAGTGACATCTGACGTATCACTCCATCCCTTCTGGGAGGGGAAAGTAGATTTTAACATTTTTTGTGGGGTGGAAATTCGACTTTATGAGCACTATGTGCGTTTAGGATGGGGACTTCTGAAATAAACCACAATCAATTTAGTTATTTTACACATCTCTACAAACACTTTTTTTTAATTTTTAAGCAGAGCTTATATCGTCACGTCGACCGTGTCTCAAATCGTGAACAAGCGATACTTACCAAAATTAATCTGTAAAGGTCGGCCACAAATAAATTTGTTTGATTTTTTTATTTTATTTAATAACAACTGTTATCATTTATTCTATTTATTTTAATAACTTATTGAAAGTTATAAGGGTCATTTTAATATTTCATCAACAAAGGATATAATATTAACCAACCCTAAATGAAACATGAAACTGAAAACAACCACGGAAAATAGAAAGGTGCGACAGATACTTCTTTTTCTGTGTTTTCTTTTTTGTTTCGTGATTTATTTTAAGAGCCTCAAAACGTTATCTAAAAACTTTTTTATTAATAAACCATTTTTAAACTAAATACAATATCAAATGAATAAGAATATTTTGTGTTAACCACTATTTAGTAAATAAATATCAAAATGTTTCGGAAGCAAATTAATTAATAATTTAATTTAATATATTTTAATAATAAGTTATTAATTTAATTCAATAATTTAATGTGTATTTTTTTTTAAATTTTATTTCCAATACTAAAATTTTGATAGTAAGTTAGAAATTTAATTCAATAATTCAATTCGTTATTTTTTTTATTTCCAATTTAGTATTTTATTACAATTTTTGTTTTTAATTTTTATATATATTTTTTTTTTATTACATACCTACTTTCATCTCTTATTTTTAATTTATGTTTGTAATTTGTCTAGTCCTGCGTTTTTATTATTTTTCTATGTTGGTTAGTCTATTTACTATTTCTTAAATAATAATAGTTATCATAAAATTTTAAAAACCTTAAAATTAAAATGGATTTCTACAAACTAAACTTGAATACAATAAATAATATTTTCAATGTCACTGCTTAAAGAATTGCAGCAAAAAAGACAAATCAGAAAAAACTACATCCAACAGTTCAAAACATGTTTACGTCCATTTAGGCTTAGCTCTCGAAAAGTATAAGTACATAGAAGTTTTAAAGCATAACCTTTTTTTTATATGTGAGTGATTTATTTTATATTTGACTCTATTAACAATCCCCATGACTAATAATTCTAATAAATTATACAGACAGATAAACAAAATATCTTTTACCATTTTATCAACTTGTACTGGAAGTAAGATTTTTTTATGTTAGTACCACACAAGAATCCCAGCTGCTCCCAACCGTTTGGAGCCTGTGAGACTATGGCATACCCAATTAGGGTATGTTGTGAGGCTGAATGTATTGAGGGGGGAAGGAGATGGGAAAGAGGAAGGTGAGTAAGTACCTGGCTATTCAGAGCTGGTCCCCAAACGGGGCTAAAATCATTTCAACACACGTTCCTATTCTGAATATCTACCACTAATATAATTAACTTCTGCACTCCAGGATTTGAACCCGCGACCTCTGGATTCGTAACCACTCTACCACGGAGGCCGTTTGATTTATAAGCTTCAAGTTACTCCGGAATAAGAAGTTTATAAACCTCATCAAACCGATAATACTAACAACTTTCAAAATGAAACATGAAACCGAAAAGACACAGAAAAGATATATCTAAAAGATGTATGTAAAAATAAATACGTAACTCTAAAAACCTGAAACATAAATCTATTGCCATTGAATAGAAACAGATTTTTAAGTATGCGAATTTTGATATTAAACCAGCCTGAACATAAAATCCATTCTTCGGAACTAATTCGGCGCAAAAAAATACGCGAATTCATCATCACAACATTTGAATATATATTTTCCCCTTCTTCACGACTCACATCTCCCCAGTAGCATTTATTTGGAATTTCTCTTCGCATTCATTTAGTATCCATTATTACATTTTCTTTTCCGCGCTGTTGGTAACAGTGTTATATCACTATCTCATACAATTTGTTCATAAACCAATTCTGGGAATATTTCATACAGAAAATATGGTAAACCAATAACATATTTCGAATAATAAATTTTACAGATCCAGTGGAACGTACTATCTATTGTATGTTTAATTACACTGCCTACAGAAAAAGGCAAAAAAACCCTCACGTGAAAGTCTACAGTTTCCCATGCGTGCTTTTTTATGATTTCTGGGAAATCGTTTTGTAAAAATTATTTGGTAAATGTATTTACCTACTTCATTGGTAATTTGTAAATGAATATTAGAAAAGGAATACGTATAAGGGCAACACATTAATTTGATATTCTCTATCAAATAAATATACATTTTCACGAAATGGAGTAGGGACGTACTTAGTAATTTCTGTGGGAAGATTTTTCAATTAACCAAAAATATTGAAATTTTACTGCACGCATAGAATAAAGAAGAGCACAAGAAATCCATTCGGTCCTTAAATTTAAAATTAAGAATATCGCTATCTCAGTACACATCCAAAAACATATTGAATAGAATGTACTATGTGAGGCAGTGTGAGAGAGACAGAACGCTTTATTTTCATTGGCTCTCTCGGGACTACAACCAAAAGGAAGTAAGTCAGTGGCTACATCAGTTTCCATTAAATTCTGCATCGTGGGTATTTCTAGTGTGTATTATCTATTCAGCGACTGTAACCAATATAACACATTACAAATATTATTCATTACAAACCAATTAAGAAAATAGTGTCATTTAATACGGGGAAAACCACAGAATTCAGAAATTTATTAATTTTCTAATTAAATCGGTTTACCAATAAAAAAAAAATTAAACACCGACCAAATTAAAAAAAAATTGGGTGGGAGTAATAAAATCATATAAGTACCTCGTCGTTATGTAGTCTAACCACAATTTTAAAATGAGTTTGTACTCGTATGTCAAAACAGCTCTCACAATAATAAAAAACCAAAATACTTGCAGAACTTACTAATAACATTATTTTGTTTGATTTACATTAAAAAATATATTTTTTAGTTAATTTAAAAATTTCAAAAAAAAACGCTTTTGGTCGCGCATTGGGAGTAACTGATTATTCAATAGATAAACCAGGAGAAGATTCTTTTAAGATATGATAGAGGGAGGCGTCTCACCTCATGGCTTCGAATTTTATGTTACTGGTACGAGAGTTATTCAGGACTACAGTTCATATACTGTATGCCGGGTAAATGTGGCTGATATGATAGGAGAGGGCACAAGAAGTAAAAGAAAGGAAGATTCTAATCAAAATTGATCCGTATTCTACATAGTGAATGTGTATATTAATAATTGAAGACAATATTAACAAATCCCAAATGAAATATGAAACAGAAAAGATAGAGAAAATAAAAAAAAGTAACGAGATGCGTCCGTATACAGAAAAATCCGTAACGTTTTTATTTTTTGTGTCTTTTATTTTTCAAATTTCATTTGAAATTTGTTAATAATATTATCTACAATGATTAAATATATGTTTTACAATAATGTTCATAATCTACAATAAGTATAATTATTCCATTATATATATATTTTTTTAATATGTATTTGCCGCATTACTTATTATATATAGCCTTGCACACCGGTTCAGCATTAGTATTGTTAAGCCAGCTTTAAGCCCAGTTTATGACCGTTTTAACCATATCTACGCTGTGTTAGTAAGTTAAGTTCTTCACTATTCCACCCTTATTCGCCGCGTAATATTTACACCACGATTGTAAGTAAAATGCTTAAAATATGGAACGTTTTAAAGAAAACTTATCCAAATAATTTATATAAGATTCTTGGACCCCAAACAGACGACTGAGAATTATTATATGGTTATGGAAGATATTCAATATTTGAACTCAATTTCACCCAAAGTAGGGGAAAATTGAACTTCCGGTCATGCTAGATACCCGTTCAACACACCTCTGTCGGATAATCTCATCAGTGGAGTAAACGCAAACGAAAAAAGACACTATGATCGCGAATTTATTTAAAGCCATGCGGCAAGTAGTGTTCACAAAATAACTGTTATATTTCAAACCCACGCATTACTCGTTTTTGTAAGACTAAAAAAAATTACAAAATTGTCTTTTTATCTATTAAAATTTTATTAATTAAGTGAAATAAAAAAAATAAATAAAATGTAGTGGATAAAATTATCCGAACAGTTTTTTTTAATACTTAAAAAAGTTATTTTTATATGCATAATAAAATATGTTTAAATTTAAAATATATATTATGAATAATAATAATCAGATTGAGGAGAGTTTGCAAATAATATTGGTGATACACTTTCTTTTTTTGTTTATTAGCCATGTATTATGGTTATTGTTTCAATGCTTGTTATATTGCTTGCATTTACACAGACTCAAAAAAGGATGTAAAGGTTACGAAAATAGAAATACCCCGAGCATTTTTCCAATGAACGTATCTATTTTAATAACAGCACAACCCCTACATTGATTTGTAATTAACCCTTATAAAAGCTCGCAGCACCTCACACGGAAGGTAGGTACTGGAGCAGCACATATTGATTCCTTGTAGTTGTCAATCAGCCTGTAATGGAATACAGAACCCCTTCAGATCCTGTTCTAGTGTAAATTGATGGATGCTCTCTCAGGAGATCAATCGTTCTCGTCCTGTCAGAAATCCTGTCAGTTAACTAAAGGATGTACAAAATAAAGTATTTAAGAAAAATGTTCACCATAAGACGGCCAAACTAATTTCCCTTAATTCAGCAATGTTCTTACAGTTTATTTTATGTCAGTACCGCACAAGAGTTCAAACTGTCTGAAAACAGTGAGACCATGGTAACCACTTTGGGGTATGTTTTAATTTTTATTTTATTTTTTATTATTTTACTTGAAAATGTTCATATTATTTGGTATATTTCCCATCCTACAGGCAAGCCTGTGTTGGGATGACAATTTACAATAGCGGTTTTTCAGCTACCTAGTGCATGACGATTTTGAAAATATTAGTTCCTACGTGATAGAAATAAATTAAACTTTTTGAAAAAGTTTCTGAATTTTGTGTTTCTAATGGTGCTTGGTAAAGAATTGAATCCCTTAATGGCGTTGCACTTAAAACTTTTTCGTCCATAGGCAAATTTTATTGGCTAGGATATTAAAGGATTTTATATGTGACTGTCTTAGGGTTCTGGTAATTTTCCTTTCTTCAAACATATGGAGATTGTTAAATTGGTGCAATAGGATATTTTTTTGTATAATTGTTTCAATTTGAGAACGTCTAGCTCCTTAAAAACAAATCAGTGCTCGTCCTTAAAGGAACTTTAAGTTCCTTTAAGGACATCTTTCGGAATTAATTTCTGAATGTTTATTAAAGGCTCCAAGCAATTTTTAGTAGCACTACCTCAACTGATAATGCCGTATTCTAGAGAGGATTGTATAAGCGCACAGTAAACTTGCCTCGGTTGTTTTTTTTTTTTAATTTAATATATGTCTTACATTTTAAAATAAATAAATTAGTTTCCTCAGTTTTGTTGTTAGGTTTGTGACATGAAGTTTCTACTTGAGGAGATCATCCATATGTATGCCAAGATATTTTATATGTTCATCTCTATTTACTGAATGGCAGTTCCATACATTTGCCAATGAGTACCGCTATTCAAAATAAGACTGTGTTGTAGTGGTAAATCATTGCTTGTTATACTAAAAGTTAGAAATTCTATTTTTTTTTCTATACGAAGAGTTGGCATGTGTGAATCAATCCAATATTTGACAATATTTAAACCATTTTCAGCCATTTAAACCATTTACAGTAAATACTTCATCCCAATATTTTGCTTTAAATAGCAACACGGTGTCATTGGCAAATGCAGTAATCTGTCCATCAATTTGCAGGTTGCATAAATCACTGATATAGATTAAGAATAATAAGGGACCTAAAAAGCTACCCTGTGGGACACCCCATGCCGCTATCAAAGGATCACTAAAGGTACTGTTTATTTTAAGACATTCCGTTCGGTTTGATAATAGTTCCACTACTATATCAGATATTCCTATATTTTTTAGCTTATCTATTAAGTATTTTATGGTTCACAGTATCAGATGCCTTATCAAGCTCAAAATATCTCATAGATATCCGTTCGTTTCCTTTTTCAACATTTTGTATGATGTAATCGGAAACGCTTCCGAGGTGGATAAGTTTTTGCGAAAACCGAACTGTTTTGGTGAAAGAATTATCTTAGATTCAAGGTAAGCAGTAAGTTGATCTCTCAGTAGGCCTTCAAAAATTTTGGACACAGCACTAAGGACACATATTGGCCTATAGTTTTTAATCTTAGATTTTGATCCCGCTTTAAAAGTTTGGTGATATAATTCCCTGCATTAGGATATTTGGAAAAGATCCTTGAGAGAAGCTCTTATTTATTAAATATTTAAGAGGAATAGCATTTTTGTCCTGTCCTGGTGATGTCCTATCTTTTTGAGAGTCTATTTCTTTGATATATCTTTTGAGATGAATGTATGTTGATTTTCTTGGGTATATTTATCTGGTGGAGAATTTTTTGCCTTGAGATTGTTAGTATCTATTAGTTCACTGACTAATTTTGCCCCAATGTTTGTCTAAAAAGTATTTATATAGTTGACAATAGTTATCAGATCCGAATCAAATTATAAATTTCCATTGTTGATTGTGAGTTCTTCGATGTGTGATAAGACTTGTTAATAGCCCCATCAAATAATGGGATTTATACCTTTTAAAAATTATGATTCGCGAAAATAATTTTTTTCCTAAAAAAATTATAATCAAATGCCTAAATACAATTAAAACCCCTACTAACGTTTGATCGGAGCATCATCCATATAATCGGGACCGGCTTTATCGTCGTGTTATCTGATCAATCAAGGCAGGAGTCCAAATGAATCACACATACAAAATCTTGTACTTTTTCCTAATCAAAAAGATAACACACACACTGCACAATGCACAAAAAAAAACTGCGAAGTTAGGAGAAATCCAATAAATTCTAATTAATTTGGAGAGAGCGGTAATTTTGGCGAAAATGTCTTTTGCTCCATATGATCGACAATTTGCGAATAATATGTTGCATTACTTCAGATAACCTTCCAGTTTATGCCATTCATCTCGCAATTCTTTCTCTCCAAAGGGTCATTATACCGCCATCTCTGGTACATTTCAGGAAACACCAATCAATAGCCAGCGAGTGTTTAAATGCACAGGGATAAGTAATAATTCTATGAGACAAGATTTTATGGTAAAGAATATTCAATAATTATGAATCTAAAGTAAATTAATAACGAGGTCCTTAAAATATAATTCTGAATTGTAAGGTAGATATATCTTTCGGTGTCTAGACAATGTGTTTTACATTACATTGTCTTGAGTAAGATATTTCCTTGAGTATTTGCCAGATTCTACGAGTCATTTTACATTCTACGATTTTCCTTGAGTAACATTTGTTGTTTTCGTATTTGATTAATTTCGTGCAAAAAGTTTTTAATGGGTAATTGTTTGTAACATTTGTAAGATTTTCAACTTATTTAGTAAAAACAGGTTCATGCTATTTGAGTGTGTAGTAGCAGAAGCTTCTTCATATTGGTTATCTAGGTTAAGTTGTTCCAAATCATAATCCATTTTTGAGTTACTTTTGTAGTTTTCAATAATATATTAATTATATTTATAGCCTTAGTAGATCACTTTCATATCTGATTTCAGAAGACTTAATTGAGAATTTTTTTTTGTTTTTGAACCAAGAATATTCGTTTTCTTGGGCCTTTTGCTGTGTTTTCCTAAATAGGTCCTTATAATAAGCAAACTATGTATAGACAAGAGTTAAGTTTTTTTGCTTTTGTTTTTGCTGCTAGTAAGTTCAATCTGGTTTTTGTGCTTTGGTTACGGAATTTGATTACTATTTTTCTAGGGAACCCTTAACGGCGATAAGGTACATGATGGATTTCAGCATAGTCTTAAGTTTCAATATTTACGACTAACTTGAGTGCGATATCCTTTGCTATAATCGCCGGGTTTTCGTTTTTATGTTCGTCTACGCCGGAGATTTCAATCTGGTTTGACAATGATTGTTACTCCACACGGCAAGATGAATCTCTATATGCTTTATTTTGGATATATCTTTCTTTATTTTATCTATTTCAGTTTTTATTCCCATTAGGTCATTTGGTTTGATAAAATTTCATCATAGTTGTGACCGATAATTCGGCAGTTTTTTTTTTAAATCGGTCATTTCTCGATCAATTTTTTCGAACACATCTTTTTTTAAGATCTCAAATTTGTTGTTCATGTAATTCAATGGAGATTGGTTTATTTTTGTTGAGAGGGGAATCGATGGTTTCTCTTTTTTTTTCTTTGAGCGCGTATTTTCTGGCGGCATTTTTATATAATAGTTTGTGTCAGGAAACTCGCAAAAACGTAATAAATAGTTTAAAGTATTTGTTAAGATTTCGCAATAATGAACTCCAGTCCATTTTTTTATTAATTTTGACATCCTAACTTAATTTTCTGCTTTTTTTTTTTTTTTTTAAGTTCGTTTTCATGGTTAAAATAATTGCTTAAGATTCAATTTTTTAAAGCCAACCAAAACGCACGAAATCTATGGTTTGTTGGATGTGATGTCACACGAGCAGTCGGATTAGCAATTCAATAGGCGGTAATCGATATTATATGGATTCCATATAAAACTTCGAGAACTTTATACTCAAATTTAACTGCTTTTAATTGAAGGAAACATTGTAGAATATCAGCGTCTCGTTACTATTGTACGTGCATTGTACCAAAGTGCAAAAATACATTCATATCCGAAACTAATTAACAATTTATCAGCGTTCAAAGAGAGTCTTTTAAGTCCTTTAATGCTTTAAATTATTTTTGAAAGGCAAATCCGAATCGCTTACGTTAATAGCTTCCGTCAGTGTTCTACGCATTCGCGAAAACTGACGCATGCGCATCTGTGAACTTGACAAACAGTCGGTGACAGCAGTAGACAGGTATTAACATAAATAAGTTGAATAAATTAAATAGTTTTCAACTTTAATGGCTTGAAATAAAAATAAATACATTATGCATTGTAAGAAATAATAGGTTTGAGGTATCATTAGAAATCCTCCACTTCCAGAATAACTGAAGAAATAATCACCAAAGTACCAATGACGTTGTTGTTTTGTGGAAGTGGTATAGATTATTAAGTAGACAAATTTGTTAAAATGGTTATGAATTTTCAAGCAAAAAGCCTCAAGTAGTCGCAATTAACAAAGATAATTATTTTACGAGCAAAATAAACACTGCAAACAGCGAAATTATAAGCCATAGATTATAAAAAGCGGAAAAAAACTTATCTAGTTATAAGTTGGGCTCAAAAACTGCATGTGTGACGTCAGAAGCAGTGGTACCAACAGAACATGGTGTTTTGATGGTACGGTTTTTAATTCACTTTTTTATAACGATTTATTAAAATCTACGTATAATTTATGTACAATAAAAGTTTTATATTCAGAATCGGCATTTGCTGATCTATATGAATATATATTTTTAAACCAATTATATTTTTCATTGGAGTTCCTTATTGTACTGTTCAGTAATGCCCCGCACTATTTTAATATTTTTAATTTAATTGGAACTTAATTCACTTTAAATTTCAAAATATTAAATTGTCGATCATATGATACCGACGTTACTATGATATTTTGATATTTTTTATTAATTTAATCTTTAAAACATTACGGGTATAATAACACCTTCACTATCGTAATTTATCACTGGCATTAAGTTTTCACTATTGATTAACTTATTAGTTTATTTTTAAATCACTGCATTTGAATTGTACACGTAGCTGTCAGAGAATATCACATCTTCTTGACATGTTTTTTTTACTTCTAAGAGGGACGAAAGGGGGGTGGGGCAGTGGAAGGTTTGAAATTACCTGGCTACTCAGTTCTGGTCACTAAACACGGCTAAATAATTTGAAGCAACGTTATGATTTTAAATAATGGCTCTATTATATAGATGCCCATACATACTCGTATATCAGCGTAACTACAGAAATTACATGAAAATTTTCCCTGTTAATTATTTGTCCATGTTTTTCAGACCACTTATTACGTCATTTTGATATTTTAAATTTGGGCGTATATAAACCATCAAGTTTCTATTGTATTCACAAAATAAATCGTTTACATTGTTTTCTGAAATTTCATGAACCGCCCAAATACAGAATTTTATTAAATGAAATTTTATTTTTAAATCCGTAAAAAATCGAAAAGATAACGATTTTTCTGTGAACTTATTATAATTTTTTGACTTTGGATTTTATTTTTCAAACTTAAAAAAAAAATCCTGTCTATTTCTAATGTCACAAACTGTTAATTACATCATTAATTATGTTTTCTTTATACTTTTATTTATTTTCGCACGCATTATCAATATTATATTTGCACTTTTTTACGTGTGTGCATAATTCTTTATGGGATGTGTGGGATTACTTTACATTACGGAATAAATAAAATAAAATAAAAATAGTTACGGGGGTTTGGGTACTGCCACCTCGGGAACCATTCATTGGATAATCGACATCCCTCTTATAGGTCACCTCAAGTAGGTGGTAGTTCGCTACGTTTGGTGACTTGGCAGGAGTGCCCGGGTTCATGGGGTGAGGTTTGTCCAGGATTTGGCTGCAAATGTGTCTGCCCACCAGCTTGACCTCTCCAGCCTGTATTACTACCCATCGTCTTATACCGAAGTGAGAGGGATGGATTAATACGGCCGTCACTCCTAGACACACTCACACCCAGATTCCTACCCACAACTCGTACCTTTTTAATTATTTTCCCTTCCCTTTCCTTTCCTTAAAAATATCATCCGCACAGCATCCCAAAGATGACATAAGGCAAAATATTTATCTCAGTGCCTCCTTTGTGGAGTTTATGTATAGTTTTTTTGTATTGTTATTGTTATTGTTATTGTTATTGCTATTGTTATTGTTATTGTTATTGTTATTGTTATTGTTATTGTTATTGTTATTGTTATTGTTATTGTTATTGTTATTGTTATTGTTATTGTTATTGTTGTCGTTGTCGTTGTCGTTGTCGTTGTCGTTATCGTTATCGTTATCGTTATCGTTATCGTTATCTTTATCGTTATCGTTATTGTTGTTGTTGTCGTTGTTGTTTTTGTTGTTGTTGTTGTTGTTGTTGTTGTTGTTGTTGTTGTTGTTGTTGTTGTTGTTGTTGTTGTTGTTGTTGTTGTTGTTGTTGTTGTTGTTGTTGTTGTTGTTGTTTTTGTTGCTGTTTTTGATGTTGTTTTTGTTGTTGTTTTTGTTGTTGTTGTTGTTCCTGTTCCTTTTCCTGTTCCTGTTGTTGTTTTTGTTGTTGTTTTTGATGTTGTTTTTGTTGTTGTTCCTGTTCCTGTTCCTTTTCCTGTTCCTGTTCCTGTTCCTGTTCCTGTTCCTGTTCCTGTTCCTGTTCCTGTTCCTGTTCCTGTTCCTGTTCCTGTTCCTGTTCCTGTTCCTGTTCCTGTTCCTGTTCCTGTTCCTGTTCCTGTTCCTGTTCCTGTTCCTGTTCCTGTCTGTTCCCTGTTCCCGTTCCCTGTTCCTGTTCCTTGTTCTTGTTCTGTTCTTGTTCTTGTTCTTGTTCTTGTTCTTGTTCTTGTTCTTGTTCTTGTTCTTGTTCTTGTTCTTGTTCTTGTTCTTGTTCTTGTTCTTGGTCTTGTTCTTGTTCCTTGTTCTTGTTCTTGTTCTTGTTCTTGTTCTTGTTCTTGTTCTTGTTCTTGTTCTTGTTCTTTGTTCTTGTTCTTGTTCTTGTTCTTCTTTGTTCTTGTTCTTGTTCTTGTTCTTGTTCTTGTTCTTGTTCTTGTTCTTGTTCTTGTTCTTGTTCTTGTTCTTGTTCTTGTTCTTGTTCTTGTTCTTGTTCTTGTTCTTGTTCTTGTTCTTGTTCTTGTTCTTGGTCTTGTTCTTGTTCTTGTTCTTGTTCTTGTTCTTGTTCTTGTTCTTGTTCTTGTTCTTGTTCTTGTTCTTGTTCTTGTTCTTGTTCTTGTTCTTGTTCTTGTTCTTGTTCTTGTTCTTGTTCTTGTTGTACGATTTGGTCAATGCATTTTCCCGATACATAATATATTACACTTTTTCGTTGTTGAAATTTGGTCTATAAATCTGAACCTTTTTGCAGTCTGCAACATATGTACGTGCATATAATCTATGTGAATGGAATAGAATGAAGTTTTCATAAAGAAATGTTACTTCACTTTTAAGTTTATTTTCTGGCTATGGATTCTGTTCACGTGGTAAACTTAAATAAAAATTGCACAAATGAAATCGTATAATTCAAATATTATGATAAGTTCCACACAGCAACTTTGTGAACTTTTTTGTTAATTGTTGGTTTCTCACCACGAATAAGAAGGACAAGAGGAAACAGAAAACTATTTATATGACAGGTGGGAACTGTTGTTTATGTTGTTGTTCTGGGAAATATGTTTACGAAATATTTGTGTTCTAAGTTTGTTACATATGTTTTTATTTTATATAAATACCTATGTATTTTGCAACTTTACCTTAAGAGTAAATATAGTATAAGGTTTTGAATAACAAGCTCAAATTCCTTAAAAGTAGTTAATCGGGACTTGATGACTTATATTTTTGTAAATTATTTTATATTATGATAGTACTTATTTTATGTGAATACCGCACAAGAATCTTAAAGAGAGCCAATGTTTGGGCTCAGTTGGACCCGGTTGAGCAGCGTTACGAGACGAGTTAAGGAGGGGGCTGTAGGAAGGGATTTTCGGGCTTTGAAGAGGCCCGGATTAAATGTTAGAGGAAACACAGATGCCGGTAGCTCGTTCCACATACGAGCCGATTTACACAAAAACGAGTCGGCGAAACGACCCGTTCTCATGAGACCGACATTATCCATGAACGCATGGTATGTTGTGTACCTGAAGGTAATAGAAAGGGGAAGGAGATGAGATTTTTTTTATATTGTTAGGTTATTCGCAAAGTCGGGAATCTTATTTTGTCTTCAAAAATAAAATTTAAAAAGCAAAATATGAAATATGAAATAGAATAATAAGTTTTTCAGCGTTTCTATAATAAAATTACTTGCTAAAATAGGGACAATTAATTAGCGTCTAGTTCATCAATAATTTCCATGTTAGTAGAAGTCATTCAAAGTATGCACACTTTCGTTTCACTCAAGTCGGATAATTATCATTGAAGTACTCGTAACACTGAGTAAACTGAAATTTCCGCCGTAATTTCCAACAAAGCAAAGTTACGGCTTATACACGTTACGTTTCTCGCTTTTCGTACTCTGAATGTAAATTTTCTATGATTGTTCGCTAATTTGTTGAACTGAAATGTTTTGGTTGGTTTTTGTCATTTGGTAATGTAACTTAACTACCTGAAAATTTTCTACTGAGTGAATAGATTCAAACCCTCCATCACATCAAATCTCCACAGAATGTTCTGCGGAACTATTCAAGAGACAATTCAATTATTATTTAATTAAATAAAACGTTAACTTTGTTTGAAAACAGGGATTTATTTTTATTTTTACGAACGACCAGTTTAGCTTGACCCAAGCCTCATCGGGGTTCAAAGTTAAACTGAACATAAAAAAAACATAGCTTGTGTTTATATGTACATACAGAGGGAGATACAGTATATAAATAGAATAAAAAATAAAAATAAAAAATAAAACTGTAAGAAAGAGTCAGAAAATACATACTTTATCGGTTGTCGAGATTAGAAAAATTCTTTCATAATTTTCTTTTATATATCAGTTGCAGTTTTGAAAATATCCTGCTTGAATGCACCCAGAACTTATATTGTTTCATATTTTATAATGGTATTATAAGTAGGTTCATATCCAAGACTACAAATGAAAAGGCTTAGCGCTACAATTACGTTTTTATTATTGTTTTAGCGACTATGTAAATAAGTACTCGTATATGAAAATACGTAATATGATATAAGTAGAAAAATCTTTACAGACTAACGGTTTAAAATGCAAATTGGAATATTGATTATTATATTGTTTAAACTTTTTTTTTTCTTTTTGGGTTTTTTTAGTCCTCACTGGGGGTCCTGTGCTGGGGCGAATTAGAGTTATTTAATTTTGAGTTATCTAATTAGGTGCGTTTTCTATATCGTTTTTAAAATTATTTTTTTGACCTCTTTCAACCAGTCTTTTATTCTTGTCTTGTACTCATTAAACTTATCTATTCGTTTTATGGTTATACATTTTAGAATTATTGCTACAATTTACAAAATAACAGAAAGGACAAGCAGCTCAACTGGTTGAACATTTCCTGAATTTTGAAATGTTTTGGGCCTTAAAATGGATTTTGAAATGATTTGGCTTTGGCTGCATCAGACATTTTTCTCATAAAAATTTGGATTTATGACTATCTAGATTTCAACAAAAATATTCAGATTTACTTTAGGTAAAGGTGTAATAAAATATGGCTCAATTCGTGTAAAAAAAGTAGGCAAAGGAATGAATAATCGCTGTAATAAAGTTCTAAAATTGTTGAATGGCGTGATATTTCTGCGCTAGATTGATTGCATTTCAATTCAAAACCTGTGTAACGGTTCATCATTGGAAGTGCGTCGATTTTTCAGCACCTTGGAAAATACTTGGAAAATAATCTTATCGACAAATTGATATTGCTTCGATTATACTACCATCAGAAAAGTCATTACGAACTCATCACGTTAGTTGTTAGTAAAATAAAAACTCATATTGGTTTATAATATAACAAATTTCCACCAAAAAAAATTTAAACAACGCTCTTAAAATTTAAATAATTGAGGTTATACATAACTCGGAATATTTTTTCGTTTTTATCTATTTTGCTTTTTTTTTAATTATTATACAACCAAAAATAATCACTTAAAATGATTGGTATTCATTTTGTGGCGTCATTATCAATTAATTAATTTTAAAATATACTATGTTTCATGTTTCATATATTCAAATATATAAATACATATATTTAGTATCAGAAATTAAGTATTAAGAAAAAATCGGGCGTTTATAAACTCAATTGTAAAGATTGTAATTACTTTTATATAGGTAGAACAAATAGAAATTTTGAAGTAAGGATTAAAGAACATCTGAGGGCATTAAATGGCAACAGTGAATCTGAGTTCGCAGATCATTTATTGAAAAATGATCATAATTTTGACAAAAACCATGGACTTAAAATATTACATACGGGTTATAAGGAATCACAGATAAATAATTTAGAGATTTTAGAAATTAGGAAAAATGTAAATAATAAAGCAGACATAATTAATAAGCAACAAATTTTTATAAACCCTCTTTTGAACCTTTTCCCACTTAACCGGTCTTTCCCCGCTAATGACTTTGAAATCCCTGCTAATGTCTTTGAAATCCCTAATTGTAATAACCTTCCCCCACTCTTACCCATTCCCCTTCCTTCTACCCTTTCCAACAATATGTGATCTATATTTGATTTTTAAGTTTAGTATACAAATAATCCTGATGATGTAAACATTGTTCATGAAACATGTTGATTGTATATAAATAAAGTGATGTAAACTAAGTTATTTATTCTTTTGATTAAAATAATGACATCACAAAGTGAAACCCTTACAGAAGAAATTTTCTTCAAAAAATTAATATATTTAGTATTCATATATTCCTGATGATAACTGCATTACTGTCTGAAATATGTAGGTGTTTAATTATATTTATAAAGTTGTGTAAACAAAGTATATTTTTTAATTAATTAACCACAAATAATTATTTAAATAACGCGTTCTGTAAATTTTATAGTAAGTACAATAAAATGCGTATACAAATAATAATGTACTAACAGATTAAAAACCCGCTGCAGGGGGTTTTCGATGCATTGTTGACATTTCTGGTAAAATAGAACAATTGAATTTCAAACACTTTTGCGTATGAGGGAAAAATACCATTTCTACTATTCGCGTCCATACGGCGATTAACATAGGACTCTAGGACATTAATAAAAGATGTATATAATATTTGGTATAAACCACCTCACTAGGCTGAGCCTGTTCCGAGGTGGTAGAAATTAAATAATTTTAATATCCTAAATTATAAGGAGATGAGATTAAAATAAAAATAATTGAGGAAAAATGATTAATTTATCGATTGTATCGAACATAACGGCGCATTTCATCGTGTGACCAAGATCACTTTACTTTACGCCGTATTTACGTGCCATCCCTTCCACTTCGCTCGCTAGACTGACAAAGGCGGGGCACGAAACGCTGTATTTACGTCGTATACCCCCTTCGCCATCCAAGGGACAAGACGGAACATGATTGGTCAAACCCATCAAATGCACGAGGGATTTGAAAAATGCCCCGGTGAAAACATAAACTACCCAAAAATTAAATTAAGGATTACGAGAGTCCCGCTATATTCATCATAAACAAACATATGTATATTAAACGGTGGGACTCTCGTTAACATTTCTGATTATAAATTAGGTATAAAAATGTTAGTATTAAGTAGTTGTATGAATTCTCCCGCACACTGTCGAGGTTGGAACCTTCAGAATAAAATTGTATATTCGATTGTAATCTTAATAAAAATGGTGGGAACAAAGGGAGTTAAATGAGCGGAATCTGTCGAGAGAGTTCTGTTGCTTGCATAATTTTAGATATTTGTAAATTAAACAAATAAGAACTCAAAACGGTATACCAAACGGTACCTCGATAACACGGGGCGGATCGAGCGTTCATCCACAAAAATGCACCCGGTTCTATCGCGTGCTATAAATACTCCGCAATAGACAACCGCTGGTCACCCTCACCCAGTCACACACTCGAACACGCAACAACCAACTCGACTGCTCCGCTCTACTCGCCTCTTCTTCTCACTTGGACATCTCTACACCGCCTTTGACTCTGATATTCCTTCACACAACGCCTCTTCTACACTTTGGATAATTCTGGACCGAGTCTCACATACTTAGCAGCCCGCCGACTGGAAGACCCACCCCTATTTACAGTCAATATAGATATATCGATATCATATGGATCTATCAATTGATATTGACAAACTGGAGTTGACAGGTTACTTCGTCGTATCGATTCTGTTTAATTGTCGATGCGGCTGTGCTAGGCCAATGAAATGATTTTTCTGTTCAAGAAAGAATTAAAACATTTGAAAAAGTTTGATAGTTTTCACCCGAAGTAAGGGAAAATAGACCTTAGTTCGGACACATACGATATGACCAAATACATTTCTCGCAGTTTGTCCCTTCAGCGATGGCGACTGATTTAGCATTCGTGCGGTCCGGTTGTCGTTACCAACTTTTCCAACTGCGGCCAGATTTAAATACGCGAGCATTTTAAATGCCTGCGTTAATTCGTACCAGAGAAAGAATGTTATTTAATAAGTTCATTAATACGTCATATTGAAATTATATGTACGTACTTTCATTAATAAATATACAAACATATAAGATAATTATTAATTGTTTTTGTGTTTAATTCGTAGAACTCCATTTATTTTTTTTTAAATTGATACAACAATATATGCAAAGTCAACTCATCCTTGATCTCATAAATTATCACCTTACCATTCAAAGGTACATAGACTCGTTAATATTCCTCTAGATAAAATAACGTATGAAAAAGAAAAGGAAACAATAAAAACAATCGTTGTTAATAACGGTTATGAGGCAAATAACATTGAAAAAATTATAAAAAGCAAGAAATATAAAAATAAAATCAATTTAATATATCCGGTACAAAATAATAAACTAGAAAAATTGCAAAATAAGTAATAATATGTAGATTAAATATAGCTTTTATAACTAATAATAATATAGGAAGAAGCTTAAAAAACTCATAAAGTAAAAATCCTAAACTTAAAAATAGTGGTATATACAAATTAAAATGACTACTGCAACGCTACCTATATAAGGCAGACCGGAAAGGTTTTCTCAACTAGATTCAAAGAACATATAAGATGTTATAAAAATAAAAGCACTTCTTCAAAATTCGCAGAACATCTTTTAGTAAATAATCACGTCCCGCTTGACAACAACAAACCTACCATTCAAAGGTACATAGACTCGTTAATATTCCTCTAGATAAAATAACGTATGAAAAAGAAAAGGAAACAATAAAAACAATCGTTGTTAATAACGGTTATGAGGCAAATAACATTGAAAAAATTATAAAAAGCAAGAAATATAAATAAAATCAGTTAATATGAAATAGTAATATGTAAATACTTTTCTTCAATAATAATATAGGAAGAAGCAAAAAACTCATAGTAAAATCTGACTAATGGTATCTATGCAAATTAAAATAAACTACTGCAGCTATAAGGAAAATAGGAAGGTTTCTCAAAATATTAGTGTTTATAAAAATAAAAGCACTTCTTCAAAATTCGCAGAACATCTTTTAGTAAATAATCACGTCCCGCTTGACAACAACAAACCTAAACCATCACATATAGAAAGAAAGGGCCTATGATTAAATTTACTTGAACAATTGGAAATTAACAAACGAACGAATGATCCTAAGATAACATTAATTAATAAAGTAAGGAAAATTATATATTCACCGCTTCTCTGTATGTTCACATTATCAAAACAATACAACACATTTAAATAAATCAATTAAGAAAAAACTTTCAGTTAAATACGAGGAAACACATTAAAAAGTGAAAACCTGACACAATTCAGAATTTTAATTGTTTTCTAACTAAATCGGTTTTACCGATATTAAATCATTACCGGTCCAAATTGAAAAGGAGTGGGAATAAATAAAATCATAAAAATAAGTCGTATATATAATAGATTATTTTATATATATACGTATAAGATAATCTTTCCCGGCTTACGAATTACCTGACAATATTGAAAAATCTTCTACTACCATCATACTAGCTGAAGATGTTGCTTGTGCATTACAAGCACGTAAGTAATTATATATTTTTATAAATAAAGTAAAATAAATATACATATATACTACACTTTAGCCCAATCAATGATCACCCATGGAATGATTGGTTGGGGTGGTGTTGCTAAAACTAATGTGGACCCACTTGACAAAGTGAAAAAAGCTTTAATGAAACTTATTACATGAAAACTTAGATTCTTGACAATACAGTTATTTGAGGACTTCGCTACTGAATCCACAGCAAAAAAGGCAAAGACAATTGCGGAACAAGCCATAGACATCAATACCTGACTCCGAGCATAAATACCACGTATGGGAAAACACATTTGGAACTCCAAAATCTTTTAATTTAATTGAAAAAGACATCAATGCAAAATTCACACATGGAAAGCCAACAAAGGCATTCTCTACTGCAGACAGATAACAAAAACATCTACAATACAATAACAAATTACATATATATATTGGCTATATTTTTCACTCTTTTTATCATTTCTCAAAAACTACAACAAAATAACAACAACTACACACTATGTTTTTCCCATTTTTCCTCAATTATTTTTATTTTAATCTCATCTCCTTATAATTTAGGATATTAAAATTATTTAATTTCTACCACCTCGGAACAGGCTCAGCCTAGTGAGGTTATTTAATTATTTAATTTCTACCACCTCACTAGGCTGAGCCTGTTCCGAGGTGGTAGAAATTAAATAATTTTAATATCCTAAATTATAAGGAGATGAGATTAAAATAAAA
>JAHDVE020004222.1:0-32233 GCA_022606495.2 Halesus radiatus
TATTATTATTTTATTTATCAAGTCAATTATAATTATTTAAATTCTGATAACGATAATTTATGAACCCTAAGAAGAGATGCCGTAACTAGCAAAGGGGAACAAACTAAAATAAAGGGGGGAGGGCGAGGGAGGCGTGCCACCAATTCAAGTAAAATAGCAAATAAGTAAAAAAGTTCGACTTACGTACAAAAACAGAATATTTGGTTCAATTTATTTTTTATAACTTATTGAAGTTTGTAAACCTCATTGAAATATTTTTATCATTGAAGAAGATAATATTAACACATCCCAAATGAACCACGAAACCGAAAAAACAACAGAAATTAAAAAGATTTCAGTCGCATCTGGGACTTGAACCCAGGACCTCTACCTATCCGGGGTAACCGCTTAACCAACTAAGCTAATGAGACCAGTTCAATTTACGCCATTTTCACTGATATTATACTTCACGTTCAAGACTTGTTAATATTATCCTCCATTTTTATAAATCCCATATTATTGGCTGCTATCCTTATGATGATTGCAAAGTTTCATCCCGAACTCAATTGCAATCGGAACAGAGTCTCTTTTCAGAGTCTCTTCAGAGGTTTTTTTCGGTTTCGTGGTTTATTTTGGGATGTGCTAATATTATCTTCTTCAATAAGAATATTTAGTGTTAAGTTTGACTTTTTGTTAACATGGACAGGAGCTCGTGCCAAAATGGTTGTCACGTGACCTTTGCCTCCATCCTTCGAAATGGTACGTTAAAGCAAGACTGTTTATTCTGACATCAGTGGATAGGCCAAATAAATTGACTATGTCGATACCTTAGTTCCATAGAGAACTAACCCAAAATACCTCATTTTGAGAAAACTGGATTTGCAAATTTTTCATAAAGACATCGCTCCAATGTAAATATTATTTTGTCCATCTATATCATAACAATAGATGCAATATGCGAGTAATTTATGAACCTATCACACCATTGACGGCCTCCATGGTCGAGGGGTAAGGCTCTCGACTACGAATCCGAAGGTCGCGGGTTCAAATCCCGGAGTGCGCAAGTAATTTTTATTTAATTAATTTGTGTTGTTTCACAATTAATTCATTTAAAAATACTATATAGTATATTTACGCACGTTCCAGAGTGGAAGATACTCTCAGTATCGCCCTGGTGAAAGACCACCATTCAGAATTGAAACGTTGCTTGAAATGGCTTATAGCCGTGTTAGGGGACCAGATCTGAATAGCCAGGTATTTCCCCTTTTCCCCACCTTCCTCTCCCCCTTCTCCTTCCCCTCCCCAATACCTTCAGCCTCACAACGTTCCCCAATTGGGAATGCCATAGTCTCACTGGCTTCAGACGGTTGGGAGAAGTTAGGGACTCTTGTGCGATATACATATAAAAAAAAAAGAAAAATGGCAACATTTATTAGGTTTCAAACGGGAAGACATGTTTCTCCATTAAACTAAGAATGTGCTGATTTCATTATAATTACATAAAGTTGAATTTGGACGAATTAGACTTTTTTTATTGAAATATGAGAAGGGAGAGATTCTTTACCATTTTTCATCATTAACTCAAAACCTAGAAATTTTCACTTATTTTCCTATTGAACTAAAGTATCGATGTGTTCAAGAAACAATTTTTTTACAGTAACTTCATAAGATTAGATTTATCGAGTAACTCAATTTTAACACGTTCTCCTTCCGCTTCCCTACTCCCTCTCCTATCCCCCTCTCTCTTACCTAATGCCCACCAAAGTTGATGTGATCTTCTCTCCCTCTATACTATGTTTTCCTGAAGTATTGTAATTTAGTGTTTAATTTACTATATATTTATTCAACCCCGAAGAAGATTCAGACAGAACCGAAACCGGTTGGTTTATGTGTCTAATAAAGCGGTGTTAAAACAAAAATGCTTTTATTCAAATTTAAAAATGTTAAGTTATGGTTCACAATAAAGAACTCCAGTGAAAAAAAATGTGATTTTAAAAATACACATTCATATAGATTGCCAGACGCTAATTCGGAACATTTTTTTAATATTTTTTATATGAATACCGCACAAGAGTCCCAACTGCTCCCAACCGCCTGAAGCCAGTGAGACTATAGCATCCCCAATTGGGGAATGTTGTGCGGCTGAAGCTATTAGGGAGGGGAAGGATAAAGGGAAGAGGAAGGTGGGGAAATACCTGGCTATTCAGATCTGGTCACCAAACACGGCTAAAAGCCATTTCAAGCAACGTTTCAATTCCAAATGGTGGTCTTTCACCCTTGCGATATTGAGAGGATCTTCCACTCTGGAACGTGACAGTCCCTTTAACACAGCAAAGTTAAATTACGTAAAAAGAAAATAAAAGAATTTTCCTTTCTAAATACCAAATTTGAATAATAAAACTAAATTTCGCTTTAGAAATAACATTTTAAGCTAGGCTAGGCAAAAAAGGAAAGTACTGTCTGTTATATTCTTAATTCTTTTTTTAATTCAAAAGGAAAATTTATTTTCCACCCACCCGCACTTTATTATTTTGAACCTCCTACACGTCTAATGCAAACCTTTTAGAGAGGGATATTAGTACAAAAAAATATGCATAAGTAGGTACGCGAAATTATTATTTTAAGAAAGAGTGTTGAGTTATTGTCCCGAAAAACATTATTTTCTTTGGATAAAGTTTCTAAAATTGCTTGCTTCACGTTAATAATAAAATTAAAATAATAACGAAATAAACTATGTAAAACTTTTTTGTTCCCTTGTAAAATATTTTTTTTGCTCTTATACCTTGTTTTCGATATGAATTTTTCCTTCCCTTTTGGAATTTTATTTACGAGTTCACTCCGAAAATGTTTCATTTTTCAACCCTTGTTCATTCAACCTGAATTTTTTTCTCAAATAAATTTCTCATATCGATATACAATATCGACACACTCTCGTAGGAGGGGCATCAAATTTGCATAGAAAAACCCTCGAGATAAAATGATCTAGAAAACCCTCGGCGAGAAAGAAATCATTAAAATAAAATTAAGAATACTAACGGTCGTTCTTTCCAATTTGAAGAATGATCAATCTGAGGCACCGATCAGCCAAGTGTTTTGTTAAGCGTTCGCTCTGTTTGTCTGCTTCTAGACGATTTTTTTATCCTAAATTGTCACTTTCAGAGAAAATAAAATAGTCTCCGCCCACTTTCATAGAAATAAATTTGACATTTAACGATTCTCTTTCGTGAAAAACGAGATAAATGTAATTTATAATAAGTAAAAAAAGTAACGTTATCTTCAGTTTTCTTTAAAACAGACAAAAAAGTATTTTTTCAAAAACGGAAATAAACCTCTGTCATTAAGTATTTTAATGGCGATAAATATATTGCGAACCAATAATTACGTTTGACATTTCACTGACTTTTTTCACCCTGTTAACACTTTTTTGTAACTAGTCCTCTGTTGAAATAAACTTAATCCACCAAAATCGATATCTTAAATTGATCGTAAATTTGATCAAAAATTTCATTGGGAAGAGCGTATTTGTGCATTTAAAAAGTACTAAAGCAAAATTTCGGCTCAACAGTTGCTCAGCTCGCTGTAACCTTCACCATTTAATTATCCCCGTAAATTTAAAAAGATGACAGAAGAAGTGTTGCTATAATTTCAGGGTAGATTTGATACCAACCCTAGTCAATAGTTTTGTGGCATGCAAACATCAGAGGAAGGATGTCAGCAGACTGAATGCAGTTGAAAAGATATCCCTGAGACGTAGATATGTTTACTATATATGACGTTTACGAATAAAGAGAAAAAGGAAATGCCATCTATTGGGTTCTGATATGATAATGCGTTTGGTTCTTACAATAATTGTTTAATTTATCCAATCCCTACTTTCCCTAACGAACACTATGAATAGGAACGTAATGTATGAGTTATTTAGTCCTCTCATTCGCCAAAAGAAAAACCACTTTCATAAGAGTATGTTATTTCGTATGTAAATCATTCGGTAAGTGCTTGGTTATCCTTGTTCCTTTTAAACCTTATTCTACCCTATGTTGCAATCAGCCAAAACCATCATGAATCAATCATTTGTCGTTATTACCAGTTCATTTTAGATATATTTCGATTGAGTTCAGATTTGGTAAGTACTTCAGTAAACTGATTTTTAAAGCTGGTAGCAGAATTGAGTTAATAATATATCCGGAAACCAACAATTTCCGTGTGGGTAGTTTCGGTTGTAATACCATCTAATTGAGAAAGGAGAATTCAAAAAATATTTGACCTATAACTAGAAGGAAGAGAAACTCGCAAAGGCCCCAGAAAGGCATGACTTGAACATGTAAAGATGTAATCTGACTATGGATGAAGCAAGAACTCTGGAATATATATTAAAAAAAAATTGGTGTTTAATTTAAATCAAATTTAATTAAGTTCTGCTGTTGTTTTAGATTTTATTGATGCAGAACATCTCTTAGTGAATAATCACGTCCCGTTTGACAACAATGAGCCTAAATCCAAAGAAGGGATCTTAGATTAAACTTACTTGAACAATTGGAAATTAATAAACGAACGAATGACCCTAATATAACATTAATTAATAAAGTAAGAAAAATTATTTATTCACCACTTCTCAGTATGTTCACACGACCAAAACAATATCATGCATTTACATAAAACTATAAAGAAAACATTGTCCTTTAAATGCGGGGAAAACACATTATAATTATAAGTACATCACAGAAGAGAGAATTTGAATTGTTTTCAAACTAAATCTGTTTTAACGGTAATAACCAATTTTAAACACCATCCAAATTAGAAGTGGGTGGGAGTAAATAAAATCATATAAGTAAGTAGTCGCAATATGGATTGACCGCAGTTTGAAAATCTCCTCGGACGCCGAAACAGCTGTCACAATTATTACATCTGAAATACTTGCAGAAACTAATAATAGCATTATTAAATTTGATTTACATAAAATATCTAAAAATATTAGATGAAGTAATTGATGAATTAAACACAAAAACAATTAATAATTGTTTTTAGTATACATAAACAGACTTGTGTGTGATTCTTACTTACCTGCCTACCATTGTGGGAAACAGCGTGACGGTTAGTCAGTAGATAGTTTGTAAAGTTTTATCTGTGCTTCAATAAATTAAAAAAATAAATATAGCTCTAATACCAATCCATCATGTCTAATATCAGTGGAGAAATCCGACACTGTTTCAATATAACGATATTTTTTACTTCGATATCCGTATTTGTTTTGTGCTAACGTTATAAGATTTCATTTCTTTTATCCCGGAGATGAAAATTTATTCTTTCTTTTGGATATTTTGACATCAAAGTGAAAAAATATTTTTCCTCCGCCGGGGAAATCTCCAATATTTACGGATAGTTTTCAACCATTTCTTGACTACTTGTCAAAAACAGTTTCCCTTAATGCTTTGCGGAGAGCTGTGGGCATCATTAGATGAAGCAGTTTTACAGGAATCTCAAAATACGCAAAGGAAATATTGAGCAAGTTTTTAGGACTATTTCTTTTGTATTTTAAAGGTTAATGTCAAATCAATTACTGTTTTTTTATTGTATTCTATAATAACAATTATACTCTAAACAATACTACTCTACATTCATAAATACAAAAACACAACAAGAAATAACAACAATCAAATATATTAGAAACAATAGATCTCAGAATCATAAAACAACATAAAACAAGGAACCACAAACACAACATTTGGACAAAAAAACTTCTTATGCTATGGTACTAAACTCTACAATAAAATTCCACTCTCCATTAAAAATCACAACAACCATAATAAATTTTAAAATCAAATTAAACACTGGATACGTTACATAGGGAGATCTGAAATAGAAAATATATTAACACCAAATATAGACTAACACCGGAACCTCTCAACTGCATTTAAAACACCTCAAATTATATTTTTATTTTTTTCATCAAGGACATCAATTTAATATAATTGTAATTTCATATTTTGTAAATGAAATCCTTAGCACGCTAAATCCCAGTGAGGATATCGTTATTTATTTATGAAGGTACTCACCGCTTTGTTCTGCTGAAATAAAACATTATTATTATTATTATTATTATTTTGTTATAAAAAAAGAAAATAAAACATTATTATTATTATTCTCAAAGGGAGTATACGAGTGCTAAAAACAATGCTTAATCAAGTTTCTTTACTTAGGTACAATAAATTGTACAGCTTTATTTGATAGTTTTTTCATCCGATTTTTATGCGTTAAAAAAATACAGAAAACAATTTAACTAACTATTAATTGTTTTTGTGTTTAATTCGTAGAACTCCATTTTTTTTATTTACTGTAAATCAAATTAAATAATGTTATTATTAAGTTCTGAGAGTATTTATTATTAAAAAAAAATCAATAAATAAAATAAATCGTTAAAATTTAATAATTACTGTACGTACAATGTGCATATAATATATTTTATTTTTACAATTCAAGTGCATTTGTACTGCAGGTTTCTTATAGTAATAACATTATTTGGAATAATTAAAATTATATTATTATATATCTGTAAGTAGGTATTTCAGATCTTTTTTTTGGTGGTAATTTTTTTTTTATATTGTGACAAAAAAGAAAATAGAAGAAATCATTATAATGTATTAAAAAGTAAATTAAAAAAAAAATATATTATTTTAACAAATTCAGGAGCTAGAAAGATTTTTGTGTGAAAAATGTGTACTCGTATTTATAATTTAAATAAAAATCTCACGGTCCAAAAATGTAAAAAAAATTTCATGATTTTGTTTCCATTTTGTTTCGTTTGACTGTTTTTTTTAGAAAATTTCCGTACTTAATGGAATAAATATTATAGCCATGTCGTTTACGTTATGTTAAAAAAAATTGGGATCTTTCGCTTTTATCAAATTTTTTTTCTATGTTAAACACAGTATATAAAATTGTCCAACCTTTTATATTATTTCTAATTTTTAAACTATCATTTAATGGTGGAAATTCACTTTAAAACTATTTTTTTCTATTAAAAAACGTTTGTAGGTTTTTTCCATTTATTTATTTTCGACCTGGCCAATTACTCCAGATGCTATATATACCGCAGATTAAGTTTTAATTGTGCCAATCTGACGATGCTGTGATAGGGTGTAGATTTAGTGTATCAACATTTCTCTCGCTACTCCAGACACTGTCCAGAAAAGTCCCACGATGGACTGCGCTGCAAGCCGATACCTTAATTAAACAAACTTTACCTTTCTACGCTGTGTCAGCAGCGGCGCGTGAAATATTCGTTCCTTAGAGTAAATTATAAATATTTAAAGGAATAAAAGAACATTCTTCTTAGCTAACCGTGTTCTGTGGAGAGGTACTTCAAGAGCCTATCAAAATCCCATTTAAAAAGCAGTAAGCTTATTGGCTCTGTACCTACAGAATTTTTAATGCAACTAACTTTTTTTTTTTCAATTTTGAAAAATAATTTGTTCACTTTTTTTTCGATTACGAGTAAAAGTAACTTATTAATAAAACATTCTTTTTATATTTCGTAGCTATTAAAATAATTTGTAATTTTTTTTTCCATCAATCTGAATTTTGTGTACAAAAAATATTTAAAAGTAACGATATAAAAAAAAAAACTAAAAAAAATTATTTGAATTTATAAAATTATATAAACCACATCTTTTTCCGGACGCCAATAAAATAAAAATTCTCAGTCTACCTCAATTCAGATTCCTTCTTTGCTTTGACTGAGAACTTAATATTTTTATGGCAAAGTGCTTGTTTTAATGATTCAAATAAAATATTAAAATACGAACCAATTTTTTGTAATTACCTAAACAAAGTATTTGGTTGTGTATTACACCCAAAAGCCAACAAAAAAATTAGGGTTATTTTTATTTACTGTGTTGCTCGAATAAAATAAAATTTCCACGACTTAGAATATCTAAATAACGTAAAAATTTTAAATTCACGCTTCCGAATACGAAATGACAGGAGGCATACATCGTACTTCCTAAAAGCGAAAAAAAATACCGCACAAGGCAAACAGAATGTCAATTTGAATATGGAATGTGAATTTATGAAACGTGAACGTGAACGTGATTTTAGATAAAAGGTTAAATATAGTAATTCTACGTCCGTAAAAAAATCCGAGGGGGAGAGGGATTATTTATTAATTAATTCGAAATAATGATAATATTATTTCGCAATACGATAAATATAATGTTTTTGGCGAGAAAAATCAGAAATATAACCTTTTTGGTATGTTTTACAAAATATGTTAAACTGCAGACCCTGTACAAATCGAAAGTGCGCCCCACTGTAGAATTTGGCAGCCACCTCTGGTCGAAACTCCCAAATTATCGGAAAAAAAATCTTGGTTCTTTGCAGAAACGCGCGGTCCGTTTGATAGATTCGCCTATCTTAACAAACGGATTGCAATCTTTGGAGCACAGACGTCAGGTGGGAATGCTGCCCTTGTTCTACCGGTATTCCAATGGAAGATGCTCTGAGAAAATAGCGTCATTGATGCTTACGGCACCGGTGCACAGTCGGGAAACACGCCAAACGCGCGCCTAACATTTGGACGTGGTAGACATTTGTCTCATGGGAACGGGTTTGTTTTTACGACTCGTACGTATGATCTGCCGGCCTCTGTGTTTCCTCCCTCCGACAACATTTCAACACTCCTTTCTGTCTTCTAAAGAACCCTCCACACAGCAACCCCAAAGATGACATAGGATTTGAGGGAAATTATTTCCCTCAGACTCCCTATGTAAAATTGCTGTAAAAAAATCTTTTTCTTTAAAATGCCGAGAATTAATTTTAAAGAAAAAAAGAATACAAAAGTGATAAGTAGTTACATTTTTTATTAATTAATTTTTATATTTTTTTGAAATCTTTATTATAAAACTTTGATTAAGTTTATTAAAAAAAAACGCACCGGGAAATGATCGCAATTATTTTTCTGCACGTTCAAAAAATATTTTTATATTTTGTAAGCCATAAGTAGGAAGGTCAGGAAGTCTTATTTCTAATTTGATTTCAATAAATAAAATAAATTGGAAAACCTACGTAAATTTTTAAAACACGTAATAAATATTTTCTGTTTTAAACCATTATGTTTATCGTATCGTTTAATAATTTTATCAATATTTTGATATAATAAATGATCCCTCTTCAAGATCCCCCTCCCTCACAAATGTCAAGATAGAAACAATATATCATTTCGTTTTTTTTTTTAATTCTCTGTAATTAGTTAATATATTATTAGTAGAAAATAATTATGAATATAATTTATCTTCACTTCCGGCTTGGCAGAATATTGTAGACCCAATCAATTGAAACTAAAAGTGTTCATTACCGTGGCAACACCGAAGTTTTTGACGTTTTCCTGCTTTGCTTACCAAAATTTTGAGCGAGGAAGCTCGTGTCCAACTTGGAATATATTTTATTTACAAATCATTTATGAATAATAAATGTTGATTTAGTCCGATTTTGTAACAATTATAATCTTGTACACCCAGATTTGAGGTTATACCTCGCATTTAGGTTTGACAGTCTCTTCTTAGTAAACAAACATCGCAAATCGTTTTTTTATGTTTGTCATGTGAATTTTGTTTTTTTTATTTATCTAGTTATTATTTCTATACATACATTTAAAAAATACAAAAAATCCGCTTTATACGTAATTAATTATGTTTCTTGCATAGCATTAAATAATAATAAAAGACGTTTAAAAGTAACATCTTAAAATATGAGTTTCTGAACACCGTTTGGTTAAAATAAAAAATAAAAACCATTTTGTTTTTTTAAATATACATTCGTCTTACTATGAGTCATCTCTCATTTTTTCTCTACTATTAAACACCAGACTATTAACACATCGAACAGTTAATCACAAGAACTGTGACCTATACCTATATGAAAGAAAACTGATCATTTATAAAAGGCTCCTCGACTCCTATGGCCAGACAGGCCTTCAGTTGATTGTCTATTCGAGAAAGAATTCTGTAGTACTTCCTACTTTCGCTTTGTGCCGGCCATAAAAGGCGTTCTGCGTGCTTGCATGTAATTTGGTAATTACTTAGTTTTATAGAACAATTTTTTTGTAAATTGTGCCATCTTATGATTTAATTTGTATGTGCATTTATCAAAATTGTATATTAACAGATTTTTTTTTTTGGTTTTAATGTAAATCAAATTTAATAATAATATTATTAAGTTCTGCAAGTATTTTTACTTATTATTATTGTGACAGCTGTTTCGGCGTTCAAGGCCATGTTAAAACTGCCAGTTAATTTACATTATTTAAAAAAAATTAGATACAGTTTTACGAATTAAACACAAAAACTATTAATAATTAACGGATTTAGCGGTTTTCCCAGAATAGCTACTTACATTCAGAGAAATGTTTTTTTTCCCTCATGTTACTAACGAAATTTAAACAAAGAAATATCTTTCAAAAACGGTTGAATAAATTTCCTTCAAAATATTAATAACATCATGTAAAGTTATCCAGTAAATACATTTACTAATGTAACTTTGTAAACAATTGACCCATTTCAAGTATTTTTTATATTTCCTGCGTCCCACTGCGGTCATTTTGTTGACTAGCGACCGTGATTCATTTATACTCGTACATGCTACGACCATGTTTTAAAATATAAAAACCCATGAATAGATAATACTGTATACCATTGCCACCACGACGCGGCCGGTCCACGACGGGTACAAATGTTGCGGTGCCACCATGGCACCGCCGGCACGCTAGGGGTAAGAATGTTTATCGATTTAACCAGAAGTAATATAATTGGATGACTCTTATAGCACCGTTTTGTGAAAAATCACCTCAAGGGCGCTGTACAAATATTACTTGCTAGGGTTTATCTTATTATGTACAGATACAGAAACATACTTAACGTAAAGATTAACACGTTTAATTATTAAGTTTTCGGTTGAGAAGATATGATTTTGCACGCACAGCACACAATATTAGAAAACACTGAACATTACATGATATTGCAGTTTACTGTTTAAATCCTATTATTTGTCACTGATTTTATATTTATTAGAAGGTTATTAGCAAAAGAAGAGGTATTTGTTTGAAACATTATTTTTTGTGAGATTTTCTATAAGAATTATTTACATTTACAAATATGTATAGTTATTTACAATGTCGCGGAATATGAAAAGTTTCAGATTTTTCTGTTAATGACAGTAGTTAGGTACTAACGGCTAGCTTCGCCATGTAGATTGGGTATGCAACTGAACCATTAATGGATGTGATTTTCCGAAGAGATGAGTTTTAAGTTTCGTTCTGGATTCTGTCGAGTCTTTAATCAATCTTAGATCGTATAACAGATTATTTCAGGCTTTAGGGCCTGTATTAGCTTAGACGCTGTAAGCACGCTCACCAAACTTAGTATCCGGTGTGCACTTTGGTTCCTTCAGCCTTCCGATAGCTGATGACGTCGCTGATCTAAGAGTTGACTGTCGTGAACATTTTATTTTCTGCGGTTTTTTTGGTATTTCACGTAGAATTGGTTAATATTATCTTCTTCATTGATTAAATATTACAATTTATAAGCTTCAAAAACTTAGTAAAATAATTACAAAGTTAATTTTTTTACATTATTATCAACTAAAAAAGTTTTCGCTTTTTATTTACTCTGTATCATGCACTTATATACCTAATATGTATCATGGTCTTTTTTCGTCAGCGTAAAACCTTTTTTTTCTTTCTGTGTTGTCCAAAAACTGATGTAAATTTTTAAAAATATCTAAAAGCTCATCAATAAAAAATAAATAAATAAAATGACTAAAAAATTACAACTGCTCAACACCCGACATTAGCAACTTCTCCACTTATTCTTTCACGCTCTTCTTATTTACTTTACTGCTTCCATTAGTTAGGCACTAGCGCACTAATCGATTCATAACTGCCGGTGATATGAAAATCGTTCCATTAAACTTAATAGGGGTAGCTCAAGTAATGGCAGCTATTGGCACAATAAGTGTGGGAATTTATTATTATTCGTAAATACATGAATGCTTGGAAGGGCGCCTTATCAACCATTAATAGCGGGGAATTAATAATATAGCCCAATAAACGAAACAATTAATTCAAATCAAAACGCCACCCTTATTTTAAAGAGTTTTTGTTTTTCGCGTATTTGAAATGTCTTGTACTCGAAAATAGTGAACTTGTTTTTGGGTAGGTACGGTGAAAAAGAATTATGGGTAACTAACTAACTAACCATCACGCCATTCTCCGCTGCAATAGGTAGAGAGGACAGACCACCAAACAACTCGATCGTTGCATACACTTCTTGCTTCATTCACATACATACATCGTCTACAACATTCTCTTCTGTTATTCCGTCTTCTGACATGGCCTCTTAAGTATTTATTTATTGTATTATATACGCCCTATATGGTCTTTTACATATATAGTTAGTTACAATAGTCACACAGGTGCAAAACACATAACAGTAGGTACATAGATAAAATAACGAACAAATACAGGAATAACATAGTCTAAGTACCATTCCAAGTAATTAGCTACAAAGGCATATATTCAAAACATACCTCACATTCACTGATACTTCTTCTCTAGACACATATATTAAAAATTGTTGAGGATTGATATTTGATATTTGATTCACTTAATCTCTTCTTGATGTCTTCCTCGGGCATCTCCGGCATCTTCTTCCATTCACTTTCGTGTCATATATTATTCTTGTACTCCTATCTTCGTTCGTTCGCTTTATTTAATTTTTATTCTATGGTAATATCGCTACCTTGTTTTCCACACACGTGAAGCATGTCTGGATCAAAGCCTTTCTCCCCCGCCCTGTGTTATGCAGGCTATATGCTGTAGACTGTGGGGTTGCCGTTAAAGCCTCCAGATTAATTCTGCTACCCTCACGTTTTTCATTATTGAAACTGAGCACTATCACGCCCTCCTGATCCGGTAAAGGTCGTTCTCATTATTAGGAAATTAATCCACTGAAAGAGGGACGTGCCTTCAGTTTTCAGTGGGTGTGATTAAAAATGCTTGTTTGAAGTAAGTTGACAATACAGTACACACAATGATGTTTTACTCGGGGCTCTGCAAACTACTATTAATAATGGATTTTACAATTATTTACCTTAAAAAATAAAAAAAATTAAAAGTATACTCTTGGAAAACGGCCTATTGCTCATTGATTGCAACAACTTCATAATTGTCATTTATGTGAAAGTAGGCTGTGTCGAACAATTTATGAAACAGTGCAGAAACTGCCTAAAGTTGTGAATAAAGACCGGAAATGTCTATTAAATAAAAAAAATTTTGCATATTTGAAAAAAAAAACGATTTTAAAAATTAATCTCAAACCTGTCTACTAATATAATATTATTTTTTTATTTTGTATTGATGAATAATGAACCGCAGAAAAACGTTACTTCGTGGTTGTCAACGTGGTTTGTTTCTACATGCCATGGTTGTTCAACGATACGCAAATTTTAACTGTATAGTACGTTTTCCTTAATTGGCTTAATAATGAGCCATTTATAATATTCAGTACAATATTTCATTCGTTTTTATTATTTAGCTAAAAGTATTATAAAAAATATAGTTACTGTAAAAAAAAATTATAAGAAAGCTTAAAGAAATTGGTTTTTCAGATATAACTATAAAATTATTAAAAAATATATGACTGACCGAAAACAAGTAACAAAAGCAAATAATCAATTTTCGAAACTAATGCAGAATAATTTTGGAGTACCACAGGGATCAGTCCTGGGACATCTGTTGTTCATCCCATCTGCTTTCCCTCCCCATTACCCTCAGCATCACAACATCACAACAACCATTACAAAAATGAAATATACACATTCTCTTGGTCCTGATTTTTTACCAGTCTTTTTTCTGAAAGGATGTGTTGATTTTTTAAAGCTGCCACTAAGCTTCATATTCAACCTCTCTTTAGAAACTGGTATATTTCCTGATTCCTGGAAAGTCTCGAAAATTTGTCCTATCTTCAAAAGCGGGTCAAAGACATTTTTGGAAAATTTCAGACCGGTGGCTATTCTCTCTGCCCCGGCAAAGCTGTTCGAGTCAATACTCCACAAACACATGCTATCGCAAGTAGAACCATTTATAATATCGGAACAGCATGGGTTTAGAAAGGGCCGATCAACAGACACAAACCTATTGGTACTCACAGATTATGTATCAAAATCCTTAGATAAAGGCTACCAAGTTGATTGCTCATACTATGATTTTTCGAAGGCTTTTGATAGTGTAAATCATGACATCTTATTAAATAAACTATCAATGATAGGTTTTTCTTTACGGTTTCTAATATTCTTTGCCAGCTATTTTACTGGAAGAAAACAATTTGTATCGCATGGAATATTTTTGTCTAAATTATTTCCTGTGCTCTCTGGAGTTCCTCAGGGCTCTAATTTAGGCCCCCTCCTCTTTTCTATTTTTATTAACGATATCGCAGAGAGCATTCTGCATTCCAGGTTTCTTCTTTTCGCTGATGACCTAAAACTGTTCTTAGAAATATTAACTTTAGAAGACTGCAATCGACTCCAATCATATTGATAGAATTATTGATTGGAGTAAGAGAAATCAGATTGAGTTAAATATTTCTAAATGTTTCATTCTTTCTTTCACAAGGGCGTGTCATACTTGGTTTTACCGGTATAATATGAACGCCCGAAGTTTAAAACGTGTCTCCACTATGAAAGATCTTGGTATCGTGTTTGATAGTAGGCTGACATTTCTTGCTCATATTGAAGTCACCTGTAGTACTTCATTAAAAATGCTGGGTTTCGTCCTACGTACTTCAAGGAATTTTAAAGACACTCGGGTTCTCATAATTTTATATAACTCGCTAGTAAGGAGTAGGCTTGAGAGTGGGTCGGTGGTTTGGAGCCCACATCAGGTGAAGTATTCCCTCATGTTGGAGAGAGTTCTGAAATTTTTTTAAGACTTCTTTATTTGAGGGAGTATGGCTACTACCCGTGGCTCTATCCTACCGACTTTCTCCTAGGTATGCTCGGAATGAACCATCTGCGGGTCAGAAGGGATGTACACATTGTGACACATTTCTTCAGACTGATTCGCGGATGGTTCGAAAATTCGGCTGTCATGGAGAACATTCATTTCTATGTTCCTGATGGTTATCTCCGTCACCGACAGCATAGACTGTTTTATCTCCCGGCCTGCAGGACCAACTTGCCAATGGTCATGCCGGTGGGGAGGGCAATCTTGCTGTTAAATAGAATCACTTCGGATATCGACATATGTAGCATCAATGAAGCTGCATTTAGACGTAAAGCTTTGTTGCTACTTGTATAATGCCAGTATGCCTTGTATACTATTTACTGAGATTATTTATGTCTAACTTATTTTTTATTTTAATTTTTATTATTTTTCATAAGTAATTATTTTGGATGTTGTACATCCTGTATCATCTTTAAAAATGCTTTAAAATGTAAATTTTATAAAAATTTTAAAAAGAAATAAACAGTTGAAAACATATATATCAAATAGGGAAGCCAAAGTCCCACTGCCTCCAGACGTCTGGGAGCAGTTGGGACTCTTGTGTGGTATTCACAAAGCTATTTTTCACTTTGGCAGAAATATTGCCAATCGTCTGATACATTGTGACAAAACCTAAAGCTATATAGCTTAACTTTAACAATTAGAATACTTATCGTATGAAATCATTTGCAAAACTTTCGTGACCACACCCAATGGATAATTTGTAGCGACGATTTCCATAATGGTCCATGAATGAAATTGCCTCATTTCTGATAATTAATTGTAATAGTTGAAACAAATGGTTTGAGATTAAAACTGGACGGAATTAGCTTTATGTTTCAGTAGCAAAGCAAATTTGGGGTTGCTTCTATAATGCAAGGTAATGATAAATTTACAGTAACGTGTAATGAACTTTCCAAAATACTCAGTTTTTTAAATTTATATAATAACCTGATAATTTTGCGTTTGCGATAACGCAAATTTTTTCATGAAAATCACGTATTTTTCACGCGAAATTCTATTTTTTTTTCAATAAAAAGTAATACAGTGCGATCTACATAATTATTTGTCTATAGTTTTGACATACCTGCAAATGGTTGTAAAATGAAACGCAGCTAACTTAATGCCCGTCAAAACGGGCTACATGGTGGAGGGGTAAGGCTCTACGAATACGAATCCGAAGGTCGCGGGTTCAAATCCCGGCGTGGGCAAGTAATTTTTTTTTTATTAATTTGTGAGTGAAAGCTACTCTTTGAATCGCCCTTGTGAAAGACCACCATTCAGAATTGAAACGTTGCTTGAAATGGCTTTTAGCTGTGTTTAGTGACCAGATTTGAATAGCCAGATATTTTTCCACCTTCCTTTTCCTCTTCTCCTTCCTCTCTCCAATACGTTCATCCTCACAACATTCTCCAATTAGGGATGCCATAGTCTCACTGGCTCCAGACGGTTGGGAGCAGTTGGGACTCTTGTGCAGTATTCATATAAAAAAAACGTGGCTTCTCTTTTCGATTTTGATAAGAAATTAAAAATGTTTTAAATTAAATCACAATATAAAATAAAATTTAAATTTAAAAAAAAAAATATTCACCACTTTTTTGTAAAATACCACTATGTTTGCTAAAAAATAACTTCATTTTCCAAAAAAATAACGCGAATTTCACCGAAAAATAACAAGCAATCAACAGAACACTTCTTCATTAGTTTCCTGGAGGCACATCTGTGTTGAAACAAGCAACTCCCTGACTGACCGTATAACCTCACCATACAACCTTGACCTCCATCAATTCTCTTTCTCTACACGAAGAACAAATCTTCACTTTGAGTGTTTTCCATTTTATAAAAGAAAACTAATTTATTTTAACAAAAAATAACGTAGATTTGTTCTTTACAAAAAAAAACCTAAAACGTTCTTAATTAGATCCGTTTTCAGAGCTTTGTCACAAGAAATATGAGTGCTAATCTCGCCATTTCCAGATTCATGAGTTTACGAAACAACATTGAATCAAATTAAGTTGAATGGGACCAATTCAAATGAATTCATTATTTTTATTTGTCCCGCATCTCTCTCTTTTCATACATTTAATTAGCTAACTGCCTTCAGCACAAAGAATATCTTTTAATAAACCTGTACCTCTAGATGCGGAAATATTTTGCGCCATAGCACAGAAAGGCAAACGAGGTGATAAGAAAAGAGGCTCTATAACTCTGTCAACAGAAGACTCAGTCAAATTAATTTCAAAGACATATTTATAAAAAAGTTTTCTTCTCTTTTCCGTTTTTTATAAAACTTTCCCCGGGTCATATATCGTTCGAGTGTTTTTAAAGATAAGTATAAATAAAAGAACTTTGGAAGCTTGGAGTTGGCGCCTCTCTTGTATAACCTTTCATTTACAAAGCTCAAAAGTTTCCGTTCGATCCCAAGGTGATGCGCCAGCGTTACCGTAATCATTGAGTTATTTTCATGTTTCTCTAGTGATTTAAAAAAAAGAATTTGTATATTTATTTTTAAATGATAATACTAATCTTTTTTTAGAGAAGGTGTGCGGGGACAGTGCGATGAATTACATTAATTGACAATAATAAAAAAAAAATCAGGGCAGTAATTTCGATATTCTTGGATTGGTGTAGTCTAACGCCATAACCTTCCCATGCGGTGGTAGAGAAGTGCTTTGAAAAAGTGTACTCTTCCCTCTGAGAATATTTTCGAAGCGCTGCAGTATCTCGGTAGGCGGAATAGTTAGCGATATGCGTTATTGTATGTGTAGCTTATGCCATTGGAATGAATACAAAATAAATTAATGTCATTCATTATTCGTGTAGATTTAAACCTGTAAAAGGATTTAAAATACATTCCCTTTTGAAATACCTTCATTATGGTAGCATTATTTTATTGAGATTCTTGCACCTGTGGTTGTGTACTGTATCGTGGGAATACTGCGAGGTCAAGCGAGGACTGCGGGTGGATTTTCCAAACTATACCAATTACCAATTTGAAGCACCATCGACAAGCACAAATATATGTTTTACATATTTCATGACATGCTTTAAGCTGATAAATAAATTAAATGATCGTGAAAACATGTTTCTTTTTAAAAGCTTCATGTAACCGTAGAATGGAAGCGAGGAGTGAAAATTATTCTATGTTAATTCAAACTAATTTTTCAATGAAGTGCCGACCGATCGAGCTAGAAGCTTCAAGATATGCTTTTCTTGAGTGTTTTCCTCTGCAATACCTTTGTCTTCATATTAGCAGGCTGCGCCTTTTTCTCGTAAGTAAGTTTAACATTATTTTTACTTAAAAAAATTACATTTCATTGTGTATTGTTGAAATTATTGAGTGAAATTTACTGATCGCTTCTCAGACACAATAAATGAGTGAATTATGCATATTTTTGATCAATTTTATCAATAAATATGTTTATTATGAATGATCGTAATATTCATTATCCTAAACGACAAAGATTAATCAAAGACAGGAGAAAAACGCCTAATTTAAAATAGGAGTAAAGTATACTCCTCGCTCCCATCAATGGGCTAAGGAAGAACGCTTCCATTCTAGGGTTAAGGCTGGTTAGCTTACGAGATATTGAGAAATATTGCCAAGTAACAGAATGTCGTTAACATCTTGGGTAAGTTTGTTCAATAACAATTCTTTGCATATATTCCATTATATGTATAAAACGAATGTTTGTCTGTCTGTCCTTGATTTTCTCAAAAATTACACGACCGATTTCTAAAACTGTTTCTGTAACGTTTTAAAATTAGTATGGAAACATTGAACCCGCCATATTGTATTGAGGTTAGCCCATAAATATGGTTAGCGATGGATTACATATTCAAAAGAAGAAGATTTGTTTGGGTAGAATATTTTCAAAATAGAAAACAAAAGTAGGTACCTACATCAGAACTTTATTATTTAGATATGTGTTTTGAAAAAATAAATGTTTGAAATGAAATAAAAGTTTCAAATGATTGTTTATTTATTAAATTGATAAACTAAAGTTTTTAAGACAAGATTTTTGTGCATAGCGCAAAGGGTAACAATTATTTTTATAAACAATAATCATTAGCCTGAAACACTCATCCAAATTGAAAAAACCTCCCGAGAAAAGATAAATGTCGCCGGCAGGACTCGAACCTGGATCCTGGATGCAGGTTCGAGTCCTGCCGGCGTGTGTGTGTTTCAGGCTAATAATTATTGTTTATAAAAAAAATTATTGTTTATTTGTTTCTTTGGTTATATATTGTAAGTCGTCACAAGGCATTAATTTCACTGTTTCACTGTCAAAGCAATTCAGCACAGATCTCTCGCTGGAAGACGAAACTGTAGGTGTAATGCGATTAGTACTCAAATGAGGGTCCAAAGCTCTTTCTTTTTGGGACAATGTGTTTCTGTATATTGTATTTTTTTGTCCTATGGGAGACTTTTTTTGCAGACCTTTTTTTGTTCACCAGTTAAATTTTTTTCTCGGAAATATTTTCTTCGCAGAACTTGCTTTTTTTGCAACAAGTGAAGATATTTGATTATAATTTACGAAATATAATATTTATGAAATGAAACAGCAAGTTTTATTTTTTTTCATTTTTATATGAATACCGCGCAGGAGTTCCAACTACTCCCAACCGTCTGGAGCCAGTGAGACTATGGCACCCTCAATTAGGGAATGTTGTGAGGCTGAAGGTATTGGGGAGAAGAAAGAGAAGGGGAAGAGGAAGGTGGGGCTATTTAGAGATGGTCACCAAACACGGCAACGTTTTAATTCTGAATGGTGGTCTTTCACCAGAGCGATACTGAGAGTATCTCCCACTCTGGAAAGTTTGTTTAAATCATTAATTTCGTTTATAATTACAAACCGGTTTCGCTTCAGTGAAGCTTCATCCTGGTTATATTATTGGTTATAGAGCCAACACTTTAGCAATACCACAAATGATTTATCCGTAAATCATGTATGGGTAATTTGGAAAATGCATAAGGTTTCAAAAGACAAAAATCCTCTAAACCTGTTCCTTAAATTCTACGAAATAAATGCAAAAATGGCTGAATATAGGTGCAGTTTGAAAAACAATGAAAGCGATTTTGAATATTTAACCTGTAATTCGAGTGCGTATTTTAAAAATAATTTAAATGGTTACATTTTGAGATTTACTATGCTTTTGAACCTTACATAATTTCCTAATTACTCGTATTGAATTAACATAGAAATCGTTGGCAGTATTTCTTGAGTTAGCAACCTGCAAAGTGTGTATTTTTGGGCACTGACTGTTAAATGAAACCAAAATTCGTAATTTAAATGAAATAATTTTTAATAAATAAAGTAAACACTTTGTTATAAAACACTAATTTACTGTCTTTTTACGCCATTACATGTTATATTATATACTGTTGTTGTCTTCCTCTAATACCTTAACCCTTTCAATTGTTGCCTCTCTCTAATCCCTTATTATACTTTCCCATGTTTGTATTATCCCCTCTCACTCTTTTTCTGTACCTATACATACGGTAACTCTGTAATATTTTCTTTAGTAATTATATTTGCCTTGCCGAACCTTGATCTAAGCGAAACCGGTTGGCGTAAAAATACAAGTGGTTTGTAACAAAGTGTTTTTTTTATTTAACATGATGTAAAACCACAAAGTATTCCCTTATGAAAAAAAATAGAATATATTGATATATTATTTATTTTTAAATTACTTAGAATAATGATAACCTAACCATGTAAGGGAACATAATGCCAAAGGACCAAGGGATTAAAGTTAAGTGGAAAAAGAAAATATAGCGAAAACTGTTCTCAGTGGGCTATGGAAATAAACACATGAAATTTCGACATAATTTAACATTTTTCTATGTCATTTCTATTATTAGCTGTGGAGCTATGAAAATTGAAATTAAAAAATATTGCTGATGCCGCTCCTAATGTTTGTTAAATATTTTCCAATGGTTCAGTAGAAGTACTTCAGAATTGCACGGTTTTCTAGTTGTCAGTAGATGGGTTCAGTTTACTAAATTAATTTCTTCCATAAAATCATAAAACGCTGTGATGTAACCAAGTATAAACACGCGGCCGAAGTGAATAGGTGGAATACAATATTCGCATGCGAAGTTCACAGTTTATCACTACGGGACCTGTGTAGGGGGGTGTGAATAAACGCCTGGTGCAATATAGAGGTAGGGGAGGCTTCTCTGGGGGTGGGTTTACATTGTTCAAAATACCTAACCATTTTAAAGCACCTTAGTGATATGAAATAGTAGCAGTGATAGACAAACTGTGTGTCATTCGACTTACTATATTTAATATTTACTAGCTAAATTTCCCGCCGTTACCCGGGTTGTGAATGATTTGGAGTAAAGTTTTGAAGTTGTGACGTGACAAAATTTCATCAAAAAGTACCAATATTCTGTTTTAAGGGATGAAAAAAGGTGATGGGTTTGGTTTTTCGATATTTCATGTAAACAGTTACCTTCCTCTGATTTTGAAAGTCAAGTGTGCAGGTTTTCATCAAGCTTGGAATAAAACTGCAGATTCATACAAAAAAAACAGAGCCCGGGACGCGTATTTAGAAAACATATACCATTTCAGTCACGGCGAGGACTATAGTAGAGTAGTTTTATTAGCGCAAAATCGCTTACAAAACCTATACCATTTCAGACACGGTGAGGACTGTTTGTAATAGAGTACCTTTTGTTTGAGTAAAATCGCTTATAAAACCTATACCATTTTAGACACGGTGAGGACTGTTTGTAATAGAGTACCTTTTGTTTGAGTAAAATCGCTTATAAAACCTATACCATTTTAGACACGGTGAGGACTGTTTGTAATAGAGTACCTTTTGTTTGAGTAAAATCGCTTATAAAACCTATACCATTTTAGACACGGTGAGGACTGTTTGTAATAGAGTACCTTTTGTTTGAGTAAAATCGCTTATAAAACCTATACCATTTTACACACGGTGAGGACTGTTTGTAATAGAGTACCTTTTGTTTGAGTCAAATCGCTTATAAAACCTATACCATTTCAGACACGGTGAGGATTGTTTGTAATAGAGTACCGTTTGTTTGAGTAAAATCGCTTATAAAACCTATACCATTTCACACACGGTGAGGACTGTTTGTAATAGAGTACCTTTTTTTTGAGTCAAATCGCTTATAAAACCTATACCATTTCAGACACGGTGAGGATTGTAATAGAGTCGCTTTTGTTTGCTCAAAATCAGGTACAAAGCCTATACCATTTCAATCACGATGAAAACTGTAATAGACTAACATTTATTTGTGTAAAATCATTTAATCAGCGTAATTAGGAAAGGTACGCTTAAAGGGTTTTGGCATATAGAGCGAATGAAGGAAGAATGGAGTTTAAGGTATTGACGCGAATATGAATGGATGAAGACGCCGGGGGCGCAAGGAAAACTTGACGAAATCAAGTGAATCAAATATTTTAGTCGGGAGGTGTCAGAAGTCAGAAAAACAGAAGAGAATATATGAGACGATGTATGAATGTGAATAAAGCAAGTAGTTTATGTTAAGATCGAATTGTTTAGCGGTACTTGCTACCTTTTTTAAAAACAAACAGTCCCGAGTTAGAAAAACCTGACTGTATTTGAAAATCTTCTCGTAAAACTCGTCACGGTAAGCGGAATATGTTGCTTGTGTCATAATGGAGGACTTACCCACCCGAGGAATTGAACTCACGACGCCTGGGTGAGACCCAGATGCTATACCAACTCAGACACTGACCAATCAGTAGGTTACGTTAAGTTAGGTTGGTTTGTCCTTTTAAAAGTTTGTATATCTCTTCAGTAAGGGGTGAGGGGCAGAGGAAGGGTGGTGGAACGAGGGAACTTCGTGTCGTGACATGATTAAAAATTTCATTATTTTATGGTTTCAATTTTCGTTGGGATTTAGGACCAAATTAATTATAAAAACCTTTCATACTATTATCATGCACCGCTGTAAACTTTATGCGGTTTTATTTGTATTTTCAGGTAAGCAAAAGTTTTAAACGGAAAAGCGCAGGGAAAATGGAATTCACTTTGTGCATTTAATTATCGCCGCATTCACCAAAAACCCTCTCAATTTTTTATTTTTTATTTTTATTGTTTTAATTTTTTTTTAAATTTTTGAAACATTTACAAAGTATTAATACTCCAATTAAAAATAATGTTTATAGCATGCGCAAGTCAAGCTTTAGTTATTACTAGTAGAGATGCTAAGTAATAAAATGAAGTGATACACATAATAAGCAAAATAAATCAAAATAATAATAATACAATAAGCGAAATAACAAAAATAATAATATTTTTTAAGCAAAATAACAATAATAATATAATAAGCAAAATAACAATAATTACAATAATATAATAAGCAAAATAACAATAGTAATATTAATATAATAAGCAAGATAACAGTAATAATATTACGTAGTAAGCAAAATAACAATAGTAATAATAATAAAATAACTAAAATAACAATAATTATAATATGTAGTAAGCAAAATAACAATAGTAGTAATAATAATATAATAAGCAAAATAACAATAATAATAATACGTAGTAAGCAAAATAACAATAGTAATAATAATATAATAAGCAAGATAACAATTATAATAATACGTAGTAAGCAAAATAACAATAGTAATAATAATAAAATAACTAAAATAACAATAATTATAATATGTAGTAAGCAAAATAACAATAGTAGTAATAATAATATGTAGTAAGCAAAATAACAATAGTAATAATAATATAATAAGCAAAATAACAATAATAATAATACGTAGTAAGCAAAATACCAATAGTAATAATAATATAATAAGCAAAATAACAATAATAATAATACGTAGTAAGCAAAATAACAATAGTAAAAATAATATAATAAGCAAGATAACAATTATAATAATACGTAGTAAGCAAAATAACAATAATAATAATACGTAGTAAGAAAAATGACAATAATGGTGATACGTAATAAGGAAAATAACAATAATGATAATATAATAAGTAAAAAAACAAGAATAATAATACAATAAACAAAACAACAATATTCATAGAAAGAGAAAAATAACAACAACAATAATAATATAATAAGCAAAATAACAATTATAATAATAACATAATAAGCAAAATGACAATTATAATAATAATATAATAAGCGAAATGAAACATAATATACGTAGAGTAAACGGAGGAAAAAATAAGTAATGTATTAACCGAGTTTTATTATAACATGTTCCTACATACAAACATTGGCCGTTATTAAAATTTTAAGTTTATAGTTTGATATATAGGACCGGCTGGTGGCCGAACGTACAAACCGTCGGGTTCCCACGCATGCATCGCGGGTTCAAATGTCTGCTAGTAAAGTCCTCCTATAAAATATTTCGTACGAATAAATAGTATCTAACATAAGAGTTTATGTAGGATGGATGATAATACTCAAATAAAGTTATTACAATACAAAGATATAACATAGGCATACTTAACAAAATATTACATAGATTAAATAGTATCCAACAGTACTTAAAAAAATACAACATAGATTAAATAGTATCCAACAGTACTTAAAAAATACAACATAGATTAAATAGTATCCAACAGTACTTAAAAAATACAATATAGATTAAATAGTATCCAACAGTACTTAAAAAATACAACATAGATTAAATAGTATCCAACAGTACTTAAAAAATACAACAGAGATTAAATAGTATCCAACAGTACTTAAAAAATACAACATAGATTAAATAGTATTCAACAGTACTTAACAAAATATTACATAGATTAAATAGTATCCAACAGTACTTAAAAAATACAACATAGATTGAATAGTATCCAACAGTACTTGACAAAATATTACATAGATTAAATAGTATCCAACAGTACTTGACAAAATATTACACAGATTAAATAGTATCTAACGGAGAAACATAAGTAGGTTGGATGATAATGCAGAAAGTATAAATATATTCTACAAATAAATAATCAATGTATATAAACAATATCAATATAAAAATTCGAGATCTATTAACCACATTTTCAGCATTCCTTTGAGTTTAGTTATGCATTTAGATTCGATTTTTATATGCATTGGCATCAGGTTAAATATTGAACGTACAAGATAAGTGAATATTCGTGGCCCGTAATTATTCATAACTTTTGGACTAACCATTCATTCCCTTGTTCCCTGTTGAAAATACACAGCATTAAATATTGGTACGTGTTATTTCACTCAAGCGTGTCCTTCAGTTTTCTGTTTGGCTAGCAAAGGCTTCCTGCTTTATTTAATGCAATTAATTATCCGTTGTGTTTAAATTTCAAAATAAATTGCCATCGTGATAAAGTGCCGTTGGAAGATATTAACAAGCAGCCTGCGTAAATAATCTCAAAGGAGGTTTATGGAATATTTTGTATTTTAGAATATTTTCGGAAAACTGTAAAATGAGTGGCTTTAAAAATAATTAGAAAACCCAAAATTAAACGATTTCTATCAATTAAAAAATTTCACAATTTTTTGGTAAAAATCTTAAAATCCAGTACGTAATTTTTAAACACTGCATGAAACGCGTTTCGAAAACTTCATTTCAAAACGTTTAGTACATAGTTTCCCAACTTTATTTGTCTCCCCGCTCACTTTTGGACTATAATAATAATAATAATAACAAAGCATTTATATAGCGCAGTTTTGTGTTATTTCACTTCAAGTGCGCTTTACTATAAATAAACTTAAACATGATTAAATAACTCCATTCAGTGGTATTCCTACAGTGCTACTTTTACATTCTATTTATACATTCTTAACATATTACATACATTCTTGCTTATTCTTAATATTACTCCTACAGTACTCCTTAGGTGCATATTCATAAAAAAAAAATTACATTATATTATACAGTATACATATGGCTATACAACAATAATACATTCACAATATTACTACAAAAATAGTAACATTTTAAGACAGGAGTCGGGTTATGTTCAGCAATAACGGACTTCACATAATTTTTTTTATTTTTTTAGAAAATATATATACGGAGGAAACCGAAACCAAACAACTACCAGAGGCTCGAGGAAATGACTTTTTAAAATAAATTGAAAAGAAATTAAAATTTATAGAGAGAAGGATTTTTTAAATAAGTTTGTTTTTAAAGCCCGTTTAAATTCAGTCAATTTATGGATATTAGTAAGAGCTGGGGAAGTTTATTCCAAATGAGAGGGCCATTTACGCGAAAAGAGCGATCATAGTAGACGGCTCGATTTGACCTTGAAAGTTCAATTAGACGATTAGTAGAATCTAGATCTGCTGACCTCAGAGTAAGCTGTCTATCACTTAAGTCCTGTCGGATGCACAGTTCAGATATATAGGCTGGCGCCATTCCCTGCAATGCTTTGAAGGTCAGTAAGCAGATCTTGAACTCTATTCTTTCAGGGCATCGAAGCCAATGAAGCTGACTATGTACTTAGACTTCACTCAGAAGGGAATCCCTTTTCAGTCACACTAGATATGTTTAACTGCAGGGAATGGAAATGAATCATCAACAACTATTATTTATAATATCTAGAGTATAAGTATTAATGAATATGCTGTGTATTTTGTATGTTCGCCTTTGTTGCAAATTATATGGTTCTTCTTAAACGATGGTATTGCTGAATTTGTTCGTAAGACATTAATATTTAGGTGTTGCATTTTGTGAAGGCTGTCAATATACTTAGTATTATGTATTTTTCACCTGTTTCACTATTGTAAATTGAATTTTAAAACAAAATATGCACAATATAATAAATAAATATATTTATTATCATTTTAGATACTGATGTTTGTTTTTCCACGTCTTTTCAGAGCTGGATCTTGACTACCTGGAGCGTCGAACTGGCGCCCTATCTTCGGGTCCGCCGGGATCCATGTCCCGGCCCAAACAGCCGCCACCCGAGGCCAGCCCCGACTCGCTGGACCTCGTGAAGGTGGTCATCCTGGGGGCGCCGAATGTAGGCAAGACTAGCATCATTCAGGTAATTCACTGGAATGTATTGATATTCACGAAGAGTTAAAGTAACTTTGACTTCTCTCCCGGTCAAAACTTCCGCCACCCGAGATCAGCCCCGACTCATAGGACCTCGTGAAGATTGTCATCCTAGTTGCGGGTAATTCAGTAAAATGTAGTGGCATTCACAATGAGCAAAGGAATCTCAATATCGCACAACTGAACTTAGTGAAAATGATCATTCTGGTTGAGTTGAATGTGGGCAAGACTAGTTTCATTCAGACAATTCTTTAGAAAGCATTAGCATTCACAAAGAGACAGGCACCTCCAGATCGAAAATTGATGAATATAGAACTAAACTGAATAATGTGGTCACTTCGAATGCCCTGAATATGTGGAAGGAGAATGAATGATATTAATTATTCATGAATTTCCAGTGTCCATGAGACCCGACCGTGGAGTTTACTCTAAAAGCCAGACTCGAATTGCTTAACCTGTAGAATGTGGTCGTTTTATTGGCCATCTATCGTGGAACAGTGTAATTTGTTTGTACTTGGGAGACAAATGTATGTAACTGAACTAATTGTTGGGATAAAACTTTCAATATAAGAATAAGTGAGAATCCAATCACTGACCCAACTGGCAGGCTTCAAAATACAGTTTTCTGACGATCCCTGATCTCCAATAAAGTAACACTAAACAGAAAAGATAACAGACAGAGCTTTAGATCTGTTCTGAGAAACGAAATTTTTTGTTAGATTCAAGGATTATAAAATATATCATCCGACATTTAAGGAATTATATTACGAATAAAATTAATTGAAGTCCAGAGTGGAAGATACTCTCAGTATCGCCCTGGTGAAAGACCACCACTCAGAATTGAAACGTTGCTTGAAATGGCTTTTAGCCGTGTTTGGTGACCAGATCTGAATAGCCAGGTATGCCCCACCTTCCTCTTCCCCTTCTCCTTCCCCTCCCCAATACCTTCAGCCTCACAACATTCCCCAATTGGGAATGCCATAATCTCACTGGTTCCAGACGGTTGGGAGCAATTGGGACTCTTGTGAGGTATTCATATAAAAAAAAAAATTAGAAATATTTTGTGTAAACTGCTGTTTTATAGTAAGCAAATACCAACATGTTTTAGGAGCGAAGCTTCACTTATCAGGATACACAGAATACTAAGAAATTACGACAAGTATAGATAAATATAGCATAGACCCTGAACAAATCGCAAGTGCGCCCTACTGTAGAATTTGTATTGCAATCTATTGCAATCTTTGGAGCACAGACTTCTGAGAAGATATTCTGAGGAACTAACGTAATTGATCCATTCAGCAACGGTGCACAGTTGGGAAACACGCCAAACGCGCGCCCTACATTTGTACACGGTTAACATTTTGTGACACATGAGAACGGGTCGCTTCTACGACTCGTTCTTACATTCAACAGATCGGCTGTGGAATGAACTGCTGGCCTCTGTGTTTCCTCCCTCCTACAACATGTGTCTCTTCAATACCCAGGTTCACTACTTCCTATTCTCTAAAATATCCTCCAAACAGCATCCCCAAAGATGACATAGGCCTTGAGAAAAATAATTTCTCTCGAGACCTCCTGTGTGGAGTTACTGTCAAAAAATAAAAGTGTTAATGATATACGTAGAAAAATAATAACGTAAGAATAGGCTATTTACCACCATAAACAAAAATTAACAATAAGTGATGAAAGTAGGTAAGTAATTAATAATAAAAAAAAATTACTTATATAATAATTAAAAATATATATATTTACATTTTATTTTTTAACTAGCTGATGTGTACCCGGCCTTGTTCGTTTTTTTTTAAAATAAAGTTATGAAGTTGTGAATTATTGCATATCGTTTGGGTGCCATAATTGCTTTGGCAGCGAAAGTAATGCTTTGTAATGACTATTACCATATATAAACAAAACATTCATTTGAGTATTTTATTTTATTCGAATCCTTTATTTTTTTTCAAATATATAAATAATAAAGTTCCTACTGTATTTTCAATTTTAAAAGTATTTTACCTAAACAACCTTCTTCTTTTGAATATTAACCAATGGGTAACCAGAGTGGTATATCTTTGGGCTAACCTAAATAAAACATGGCGGATTCAATGTTTTTCATACTAATTTTAAAACGTTGTACCAACAGTCTTACATGTTAGATTTCATTAAAACTACTTTCTTAACTTTTCCGGCACTAATAAAAACAAACTGTGCTATTTTCAGCGAGACTTGTTTAGTGATTTTCGAAAAAATCGAGGACAGACAGACAGACAAACAAACATTAATTTTTATATATATAGAGATATAAATAGAATCAAGAATATAACAATACAATAAAAATTAAGTAATAAATTTTTGTAATTTTTATTAATTACATATTCGTAATAGAGACTGATCCTACTAAACCAATGTATTCCTTGTTATTTTATAGATAATTCATGAACGACCTTTTTTCTTGTTTCATGTGGCGCCGGCAGCAATTTGTATGGAATGACTTTTCGGATGAGTACTCTCCAACGGATCGCAAGCACACCTTCTACCCTTCAGTCATCATCAACGACCATCTCTACGAGGTCAAGATCTCTGACATTCCAGTCATCCCGTACTTCCCAGTCAACTCCTACTACGAATGGACCGACTTCAGATTCTACGGACTTAGAAATGCTACTGCCTACATTCTGGTGTTTGACTTATCTAATATCGACACCTTTCAATACATCAAAATGATCAGAGAACAGATTTACGAAAGCAGGGACATGAGGAACGTGCCAGTCCTGGTTGTAGGAAACAAACAAGATCTCATCTGTAACTCAAACGCTAATACTGTTGGTTCTAGCAGTTCTGGATCTACAGGAGGACTTCAACAATTGGCATTACCATCAACGTCCGGTACAAGCACTTTGCTTTATGGACACAGTGCAGAGCATAGGGACAAAAGAAGGGACATAGTTAACCTGGTGAAAAAGCATTGGAAATGTGGGTACGTGGAGTGTTCTGCTAAGTACAATTGGAGGGTGGTAGCCGTGTTTAAAGAACTAATGAAGACAATTGATGCGATGGAGAGTGTTCAGACTTGTAAAGATCGAGATGCTAGTACTCCGATGATGGACAATATCCACGAAGCGTTGGAAGGCAACCGGTGCGTGATTTTTTAGCGGTTGTTGCTCCTCGGCTGTTTGAGATGGTATTGTGTTTACATTAGCGGGTTACTCAAGAATATGATTGGCATCCTGTTGGCAATCGTGTGCTCCAGGATCACCAAGTGCAGGTGGAGGAGCGTCATATCTACCAACGTGAAAAAGCGGTAGACATAGAGCAGAAACAGTATTATCAAAAAATTCACACATAATATAACTGTATTTCTTTAACGGTCAGTTTGTTCAGGTCTCAGTGAAATGTTTACTTTTCCGCTTGGTTAAAAAAATACAAGGTTTCAAGCTTATTCGGCGAGATTTCATGGGATGAATACTCAGGAATGCAGAATTTTGTAAAGTCTGTTTTTATATCATTAAGACCCAAAAAACAGATTTCATAACTATAAATTAGTATCCATTTGACACGATAGTAATACGATGTATGCACGTAACCTCAGTAAGTCAAAATGAAAGTTGGCTCAAAGTTAATTTTTGGACAGACTAATTAAATATGTTTTGATGAATACAAAATAAAAGCGTTGTCAAATCTTTTTTGGACCTTGAGGACAAGCACCCAAATATGTCGCTAAATGTCACTTTGCAGGTTGCAAACGCAAGCAATACAACAAAAAATTAATCTGTAAATTCTGTACGGGTTGTAAGAAAATGTCTAAGGTTTCTAATAATGAAAATCCTCAAACTGTAAACTTTTAAATCCAATGAAATACATACCAAAATATTTGAAAACATGTGCAATACCCCTCCACGCCGGTGCACGTGCATGAAAATCTTGTGAGGTGTCACATAATTTTTATTTTTTTTTAATTTTAAAACCAGTTAATGCAATTTCGAGCGTTTTAGCTAAAATTCATTTTGTCATTGGAAACCTTATACTTTTTCCTAACAACCTGCTTAGATTTTCTAGGTAAATCATTCGTCGTATTTCTTGGGCTAGCAGACTACAAAGTGTGCTTTTTTTTGGTGCCCGTTTAAAGACATTATTATTACACCATAGAATTTGAGCGTATAATACACGGAGCAATTAAATTTGTGTAACTTTTCACAGATGTACAAACTTATGTGCGCAGTTGAAATTTTCGTAACAATATATCGCCCCCCTAGAAGTAAAAAACAGTAAGTGCCATACCAGCTGTATGATTCACAGAGACTTTTACCTGTAATAGGACGATATATTGGAGCCACAGTGCAATGTTTCTCTTTTGGCTGCAAATCTGAAACAGTTTATGATAAAATCCAGAGATTCTCAATTCAAATAAATTTAAATCAAATTATGGATTGTTCATTTACAATTTTTGTATTAATACATGTGTTTAACTGACTTGTAGAATTTATCAAAATCATGTTTTCTGTGTTCAAAATGCAATAAAAATCTCACAAACAATAATATTGTAAATCAGCAACTAATCGTTGTTGGTATAAAGGTGTTGTGATTATGGATACTATATAATGTTAGCGTAGGTAATTAAATATTAAGACAACGTATAGAACTGAGTGTGAAATATTTAGGGATGTTTGTAACCAATTAAATAATGAACGTTACTGTTATCATATTTAAGAACTTTAGAAAAATAGGCAAGCAAAATAATGAACGAAAAAAAGAATTTTAGGTTTTTTTTTTACTTTTACTATATTAAACAAAAATGGACTATAATCAGGATGAAATTGGTCGACAGGAAAATGTGAGCGGTTAATCTTTGGTACATGCCCATGTGGTTCAAAAGGTCAGTATTTATAATATCATGGTTATATTATTCAAATCCGCTGACTTTCACCAGGTTTTCCTGTTTTCATTTTATTCATTGTTTCTGCCTTTGTTTTGCGCTTCGAAGATATTAACGAGTGCACAATTTTTAATTAGCTGAATGTTTTCCAATGGTTTCGAAAAGCGAAACTTCTGTCATAAATACAAAATAATTGCACCCTGCGGAATTTATAAAATTTGTTTCAAATATTTTTTTGAAACCATTTCTCGGAGTTCTAAAAAATAATCAGGAAAATAGTAAATGTTTGCGTTCGGTTGCTGTTGTTTTAATGCTACCAGTAGATTTTTTTTATTTTTCCTA